>PVLD010000212.1:171202-237990 GCA_004027595.1 Dinomys branickii
TCTTGAGAAACATCCTGGAGGAGTTGTAAAGGGTTAACTTTGCAGTTCTGACTTTGTCCTGGAATTCTTCTCCTTGCCTGAATTGTTAAAGTATATATATCATTATGGCCAGAGCCTGACCTGGTCACATGGTGCAAGGTAAACAACTATGGCCAGGCCTAGACATTCCAATCTATTACCATGGAAACCAAAAATGTATGTAAGGTGAGAGCAAAGGCAGTTAAGTGCCATATTCTCTGGTTGGGAATGGGGGGCAATGACCGGTCCAAATTGATTCTAAATTAAAATTAATTAAAACTCCATTTGTTCTGAATGAGTTTTTGGATCCCCTGCGGAGTTTGACCCTATTTCTGATTTTGGCCACAACAGTACAGTTTAAAGGAAATTGGCATTTTAGAGAAACAAACCTTGTTAGTTTTCATTATAAGTTCCTTACATCTCAGTAATCATCTTTAGTAGGAATCAGGCTGTGTTGCATGCTTACTGAGAGTCTTGGTTATTTTTCTTTACTTGCTCAGGCAAAATCCCCAACACCGAGTTAAGGAAGGAAAGGTTTATTTAGTTTACACTTTGTGGAGGTTTCAGTCTGTAATCAGCTGGCTTCAAGGCAGGGTGGCAGGGCACAGGGGCAACAGTTCAGCAGAAGACAGCCAAAGAGGGAAGAGCAAGCCTGCTTTTCTCCCTTACATTGTGAGTAGGCTACCTGGACCCAGTTGGTATGTAGCAGTGGCACCATCTCTGTGCCCTCTTCTTGCACAGGCTCAGGATGTTTTACAAACTGAGGACGCTGGCCCCCCCTGCTGAGTTACTTAGTTAACTTTGTAAACTTCTCAGATTGATACAGTGTATCAACCATTAACACTAAGGGAGTTCATTCTTTGTCCAGAGTTCAAGTCCACTGTCTTTTCTTATTTTAGTTTTTATCAATTGGGTGCCCACCTGTCTCTATGTCAGGCCTTTGAGCTAACTAGCTGCCTTACTGAAAAGCTAATAAACTATTTTCTATACTAGTACATGCATCTTTATGTGTATACAGGTATTTTCTTGGATAAATTCCTAATTACAGTATCTGAATGAAAGGGCTGAACATTGTTTTTCTTTGTTTTTCTTTTTTTTGGTGGTACTGGGGATTGAACTCAGGACCCTGCGCTTGCTAGGCAGGCGCTTATTCCACTGAGCTATATCCTCAGCTCCTGGGCTGAACATTGTAAGGCTTTTATATATATTGAGAAGGTGCTTTTTAGAAAGGTTGTTTAAATTTTACTCCCACTGGTAGCAATAAATGGCTGTCAGTTGTTTTCCTTGAAGTAATAATTTTACTTTGTTCATTTTCAAGAAAACATCTGTTAAATCAGTACCAAAGATGAATAACCCGTTTGTTCATCAGTTACCCTTTCATGTGTTAATGGCCCCTCAAGAGAAATCCCATTCAATCTGCAAATCAAACAATTGCTAAGGTTTTTCATAACGTGACTACCAAACTTAACATTGAAGTAGTTTTTGAGAACTTCCTATTTTGTTACACAGAGTATAAAAAAGACCTGTATTAACTGTCTAGATTTAAATAAATTAGTGATTTTTCTTTTTTGTGTAGGACACTGTTAACTCTCCCCTAGCCTCACTGGCAGAGAATGACTGCCTGCGCAGCTTGGGGTCTCTGTCTTGATTAGTGCTAAGGTGCTGGCAGTTCACCCTCCACTGCTCAGGGAATCACTGCAAATGTGAAAACTGAGAAAAAGCCAAGTACAGTACTACCTCAGTCTGCAAGTGCTTCTGTTCACAATTTGGTTCTTAAACAAAAGTATTCGACAAAATTTTGCTTCTATTCCCACACCCCGCATAGGGTGACAAGCACAGCCATGGCCCTCTCACACAAACGCAAAGGAACCCATTTCCCCCACAGTTGGTAGAACAAGTTTGTTAATCGAGGTACTACTGCAACCTCTTCGTATTCTCAGGGAACTAATCAAGACCTTATGGGGACCTGACAGGCTGTCAAAAGCCTTCAAAAGTCTGGAGACTGCACTTTGAGAACATTGCTTCTATCAGCTTCAGAGTGTTCAAGGTTCAGTTTTGCTCTTAGTAAAATAAGAGTATGTTTTGGAGTTAGTCATGTTACTTCTCTGCCATTTATCTCCCATGCCAGGTTCACCGCTGGGTCAATTACGAATCCATGCTGAAAGAATGCCTGGTTGGCAGGATGGCAGTTAAACCTGCAGTTCCAAAAGGTACGTGCCGGTGCTGAACTGAATAATTGATGGATACTACACAAGTACCTTTTTAAATTTAACTTGGATTTCAACCAATAGATTTAAATAAATCACAATATTTTTTCCACTTCTAAAAATTTTACATTAGTAAAACTGTTGTACTCTAAAATGTATTATGAATGTATTGTACTTACTAGTCAGCTTTCCCATCACAGGGGCGAAATATGTGATACCCACAATGTAAAGGTAGAAAGGGTTACTTGGCCCACAGCCTCAGGGGCTTAGGGGCACAGTCAGCAGGCTCCCAGGCGGAAAGGGCATGCCGCGCACCGCACGCAGCCAGGAAGCAGAGGAGGGAAGAGCCTAGGACAAGAGTGTACCTTTCCAGGTCACCCCCCAGGGACCCGCCTCCTTCTAGACCCTACCTCAGAAGAGCAGGCAGCTTCTCGACTCATCAATAGATTAATACATGGAATTTTGGGTGTACACTTAAGATTAAACCATAACAAATACTAAGCAAAGAATTACTTGTGTTTATTATAGCCCTTTGTTTAAAAGATATTGTGGTTTGTATTATGTTTACAAAGATGTATCATTCATGCATAAAGGAGAAAATGCTTGAAAGGTAAGCGTGAATATCAGTAACGTGTATCTCTGGGACACTTCATTCGTTAGTAAAGATGAAAATGAGTTCGTCTCTGCCCTTATTCCTTGGCTGTTGCTGGTGCAGCTGCTCAATGCTAGAATGTGCCTGGGACAAATTCATGTATGCTATAAAAGTAAAATACAGGCTGGATTTCAAGACTTAGTATATGTGAAATAGCTCCTAAGTGTTCATTGATTACACCTTGAAATGATACTGTTTGGGATATATTACTGGGATAATATTTTGGGATAAAGATTAAATTTGATTTAGTCTTTTTTTTCATTGTTGATTAGGTTATTAGAAAATTTTAAAGTATGCTTGTGACTTACCTAGTATTTCATTTTGGGGCAGTACTGTTCTATAAATAAATTTACTTTTAAAAATATTTAACATCCTATGTTTAAAAATGGTAGCATTTTCCACTAGTATACTGCAGTTTCAGAGGTATTGCCCCTGGGAAGGTTCCCTAGGCTGAAATAAGAACAGTCTACCCTTGTCAAATCAGTTTGCAGGTTCACTTACTCCTACCACAGGAAAAGAATTTTCACGACACATCTGTAAAAGAGGCGTGAGAAAGGTCTGTTAGAGGTAGACACGACGCACTCAAGAGAGGAGTGCACGTGCTTGGAGAACTGAGGCGTGATGCAGTTGGAAACTGATGCACTTACGTGTTTTGGCTGGTGGGAACATGTGGAATTAAATAATCTGTAGTTTTAGTGTAGTCTGGTGGGTGGGAGAGGATGGCCCGCCTTGGTGAGATAACGATCCAGTCATCTGGGGAATCTCAAAATGGCGGCCCATTCATGGGTGAATTAGGACCATTTGTAAGTGAAAAGGGAAGCAGCAAACCCCTTTACTCTGTTTTGGGCAAAGAGAAAGAAAAAAGTAAATAAGCTGGGTTTGTGTTCTGAAACTGCAGTTTTTCTTCAAAGTACAATCTTTAAAAATCCCAATTTCCCGGTTTCTTTTCTACCTGGTTTTCACTTCTAGGTTACCTCAGTATTGCTTCTGAATTTCTCTATCTGATTATAGTTTTGTTAACATGGTTTGGAGTGCTGGAGACCTCTTCCAGAGGGAGTTTCTAGGTTCTTTTTTGCGTGAGCACAGAATTGGTCAAAACAAGCACAAATGGTAGCACAGTTTTATTGAAGGTAGGAAAAGAAACACTCTGCAGAGTGAGTTAGGGCCAAGTAAAAGTCACAAAAGAAGTATACCCTACAGGTGAGAATGGGCCGCCATGCAAGACAAAACAGTGATGCACACAACTCGGTGTGGACCACCCTTCTCGCACCTTCCGTTCCTCAGGCTGATGTCAGATCTAGGCCATCCTATTGAAAACTTGCTTGAATACTCAGGAGACCTCCACGTGCAGGGCTTTGGGAACCGTTCTGTGTGTCTGTTCCAGGACCTTGGCATACTCCTATAGGGTGATATAAGATGTCCAAGTAATCTAGATAATACAAGGGAAACATTGTAACTCCTAACCTGCTAGGTGTCTGACACACTGAGTTCTGTTCCCCAAAATGGAAGAATGAATTGTAAGGAGCAACAGAGGTTAAGAGCAGGAAATATTTATTGAGGTAAAGAAAGCTTCTGTCTACAAGAGACAGAAGGGGTCCCAAATTGGTGGCTGAGGGCTTGACATTTTGTTCAATTGACAACCTGGGCGGAAGGATGTCCCTAACTCTGATGACATCTCTAAGCCAATTTAAGCTGTAGACAAATATTTTGAAAAATCCAAAAAGGCAAAAAGAGGAAAAAAGTTGTTGAGCTCCAGCAAGAATAGCTGTATTGTAACCAGTCACAAATTGAACGAACAGATAAACAGGCACACATAACACAATTGTTAATAGACTAGAGTACACTCAGATGTATTTGGCCAACTTAAATTATGATAACATTTTTCGGTTTTTAAGTTTGTAACTATAAATAGACTATCAGAACATTTTATAGGCCAATTAACAGAGATCCCTTATAGTAAGAATCCGGAGGAATAAAACATTTAACACCTGGGAAAACAAAGTGTTTTTAAGATGGGTCCTAGGCTGACAGTCTGTCTGATTGGAGTATCCTGCTATATAGGCTTCTCATGGTTGTCTGTGTTTTAGAATGTCAGGCTATTAAAGGTAACTATTTCCAAGCAGGCCAGATTTGGGTGTAGAAAGAGACTAGGTGTCATCTTTGGAGCTAAGTATAAATTTAAAACGGTAGAGGAAGAAGGTTTGCCAAGGCTTTAGTTTGCCGTGCTGCGGAGATCTACCTGTGAGAGGTGTACTCATATTGCCTGAGACCTGGGACCACACTTAGCTATAGGCCCCCTGTTTTAGAGCCCCAGTGAGCATGTCTTTGAGAGCAGTGGCCAGCCTGGCAAGATGGTTTGGAGAGAAATCATGAACAGAGGTAGTTCCCTGTGAACTGGGGCTCTGCCTGATTTTTTAATCTTTGTTCTCATTTAAAATGGTTATTAAACTTATAAGGTTCCCTAGGAATGTTTTGTTCTATCAGTGAACTTATCTGTGTTATAAAAATCAGCTGGTCTTGTCCTATAAAAATCAGTCAGCATCATTTTTGAGAGAAGAGCGAAGTTAATCTCGTTTTGTCTTAAGAACTAAAGGTAGATAAACTTGGACTAAAATTTGTACATCTATTGTTTGAGAGCTTCAGGATTAAATCTAGATTAGTTTTTTAATATGACCCAGAGATAAGTGAAGATTGCTTTCACTCTGGAAGGGTACCAGGGAGGGAAAACTCACTGTTCTGGAAACTTGTTCCTGAAATTCAACAGCCAGAGAAGAGAGAATAGCTTTGGACCGAACATTGCTGTGAACTGTGTTATTTCTTAGGGGTAGAGCAGTGCAGAAGGGACAGAAGAGTGACTCCACGTATGGCACAAGAACTAAATCCTAATCCTTTCAAGTGCAGAAAGACCATTAAGAGTAAGAGCTTTCCCAGGGTAAATCTCTAATGCTTAGCAAAATATGCCTCCCAAGATAAAGGTTATGATTGACTCTACCTGTATTGCCAAACAAAATGAAACCAATAACCGAAGATCCTGAACGACTGAGAGTGAAAGAAAAATGAAAGTGTTCCAATTATATTGTCTAGGGTTTATTCTCTAGTAAATGACTCTGAATAAAAAGTTCTGAAATCCCAGCCTGGAAAGGAAATCTATTGCCTCCAGGAGAGACAGAGGCAGGTAACAGTCCAGAAGAAATCTCAGGCCTAGCACAAAACAGTCTTTGAGACATTTTGGGTTCTCTATCCTAGGTAAATTTCCTTTACGGCAGTGCTGGCTAGGCTCTATTTAAATCTACTCTGAAAATATATATCTCTGGGTATCTGTAATACACTTAAACTCACAAATTAAAGTCTATACCCACTGTCTCACATTAGAAGTCAATGATTTAATAAGTGTAACATTGTATCTCCTATAGCTATTTTGTAGGTCTGAGTAAGTCCCCTAAGGACCTCAGTTCCTGTATCAGGATCATCTGAAAACTTTCCTAGATCTTGCCAGATCTGTTTTAGGTTACCGAGAGAAAAAGGTCACATGAACAAGAGTAGTTCTAAATTTCCCATTTAGTTTCTGTAAGGGATGTTGTACCTGAGACACGTGAACAAAATCAGCTAAGGATGGATATAGTCTCATGTTTAATGGTGGCTGGCCTAGAAGCTTTGCCCTGAGGACCTAAAGGGCCAGTAGGAGAAGCCTAGGACTCAGTAAGAAAGGGCAAGGCTCTGTTTAAAGGTTGTCTTGGAAACTTGGTCCTCAGGCTCTGTCTTGGTTACTTTTCTCTCATTGCTGAGACAAAATACCCAATGCCCAAAATGAAGGAAGGAAAGATTTATTTAGCTTACAGTTCGTGGAGGTTTCAGTCCATACTTGGCTGGTTCTGAGGCAGAGTGGCACATGGCAGAGGGCAAACTGTTCATGGTGGCAGAGCACAGCAAAACAACCAGCAAAAGGGAAGAACAGCTGCAAGCAGCCTCTTCTCTTACATTGTAAACAAGGTACCCCCACCCAGCAGATGTGAGGTGAACCTCTCACATAATCTCGATGCCCTCCTCTTCCACAGGCTCAGGATGTGTACAAAGTAAGCACCTTGGCTTCCTGCTGAGTCACTCTGCCAAACCTCTGGACTTCCCAAGTTGACATAATGTATAAACCATAACATTCCACCCCCTGTCAACTTGGCAACCAGACACAGTTCTTTAAACCCATTTCCAGATACAAAGACATTACATTAGAACCATAACATTTTGCCCCTGTACAAATGCAAATTAAACACTTCCAACATTGAAAGGCACAAAATAAACATTACCATTCCAAAAGGCACCAACAGGGGAATAGAGAGTATTGGGACCAATGCAAGTCCAAAATCCAGCAGGGCTGACATTGTGTCTTTTAATTCCACATCCAACATCTGAAGCAACATGTGGTACATTGTGAGCTCCAAAGAGCTTGCATGAGTCCACCCCTATGGCACTTCTGGTGGTTACAGCTCCCATGGCTTCTCTCTTAGGCTCACTTTGTTCCCTCTTTGCAGCTTTCCTTAGATGATCCACGGTCCTGTATTTTCTAAACTTCTGAGGTCTGCAGGGCACCTTTTGCTTCACACTCACAGCTTCACACACTGCCCTCTCAGGGGCACACTGCCTGGCCTCCCAGGCCTTCTGAAATCTGGGTGGGAGCCTCTTTAACCTCAGAACTCTTGCATTTTCCTTGCACCTAAAGCCAGAGCCACGTGGATGATGCCAAGGTCTGCTGCCACCTGGAGCAGAAGCCAAACTTTTCTCTTTTGGGCATAGGGATCGAGTGCCTAGATCGCTGGGCACACTGAATCCAATTCTGAGAAGCAAATTCTCTATGCTGCCTCCATTCTGGAAAATGATGATCTTTAGCTTCCTTCTAAAGGCAAGGTCTCTCACCTTTACAGTTTTGAGGCTGCAAAGGGTGGAGACTTGCTGCTTGTGATGCCCTTAGGCCATCTTTTCCATTCTCTTGTTCCTTCATAGCAATAGAGATCACCTCAGCCTTATCTTTGCAATCCACCGCTTTACTGGAGCTTCCTTTCTGGCCAAACTCACAACATTTTAAATCATCCTGCTGGGCTCTTTGCTCTTGATTGTCAATATAAATCTGGCTAAAAGCCCGCAGCAATAGCCATGCCACTGCCCCAACATTCGACTGCCTTGAAATTTCTTTTGCCAGATTAATCAGTTCACTGCCACCCGTAATCTCAGTCTTAGGCAAAGTCTCTGGACACGAGCAAAATGCAGACAAACTTTCTGCCAAGCCGTAACATACATTGTCTGGAGTCCAACAACCAATGCAGTCCTTTTTCCCAACAGAAACCTCCTGAACCTGGTCTTTACTGGCAGGATTTCCATCAGCCTTCTGGTCTTCTGAGCACTCACCAGACATCTCCAAACCTTTCCAAACACTTCCCACGAGCAGTTCCCAAAGGCTCTTGAACCACATGGTCAGGTATAGTAACAGTAACAACCTCACTCCACTGGTACCAAATTCTGTCTTGGTTACTTTTCTCTCGTTGCTGAGACAAAATACCCAATGCCCAAAATGAAGGAAGGAAAGATTTATTTAGCTTACAGTTCATGGAGGTTTCAGTCCATACTTGGCTGGTTTGGAGGCAGAGTGGCACATGGCAGAGGGCAAACTGTTCAGGGCAGCAGAGCTGAGCAAAAGCAACCAGAAAAAAGGGAGGAATGGCTGCAAGCAGCCTCTTCTTTTCCCTTACATTGTAAACAGCCTACCCCCACCCAGGGGGCGTGTAGCTCTCACACAGTCTCCATTCCCTCCTCTTCCACAGGCTCAGGATTTGTACAAAGTAAGCACCTTGGCTTCCTGCCGAGTCACTCTGCCAAACCTCTGGACTTCCCAAGTTGACACAATGTGTAAACCATAACAGGCTCCAAAGGTCTAGGAGGAGCAGCCTCAGCCTCAGAGATGTGGATGTTTTGAGAGGCAAGAGATGTCTCATTTTCTTGGGGCTCATATTTACATTTTGAACAAAAGGATTATTAATGCAAAAAAATTTGGACATAGGCAGTTTTGACCATTTTTCCTCTCTTACAGTAAAATTCTAGTTGTGAGATAGCACTGTAATCAATACTTCCTCTGCATTCCATCTTGGCTCTAGGGGATAGGCAGGCCATATGAGGGTGTAGAAAAATAGTAAATTACTTATTTCAACATGTAAAGAGTGAACACTTTTTAATACTTTAACATACATTCCAAAGGAGTAAGGGACTTTGAGTTTCCCAGAAAAAGAAAATTTTTCCTTAATTTCCATTTGATTTCTATACTCCTGTGGCATTGCTGAGACTCATTTTACTTGAGGGTAGGTAGATGCTGTCTGGAGAGAGTCCAGAAGATAAAATTCAACCAGCCTATCCGCCCTTCTACTGGTATGTAATTTATCTTAGCAGGGAGTTTAGGTGCTTTCTCCCATAGGGGTTTTTGATCTCAGCTGTAACAATCATGTTTAAAGCAGAAGCATTTCTTAGCACTGAACCATTGTTTTCTAGTTCTTTGAGAGAGGGCAAATACCAAAAAGTGAGTTGGAAGTAGCTGGAGCCTTCTCAGACTACAGAGGAGATCACCTCTACAGACAGAAGCAGCAGTTGATTTGAGGTGTTCTGCACTGGCCCTGGGGCAAAGAAGTCTCCAGGATGCTTGTGCTGCCTTAGCACCTCATCAGTCTTTCCTAGCAGCAAGGCAAGGCTGCACCTTTTTAAGTCCATTTTAACATTTTTATATCTGTGAAGCTCAGAGATTAAATTTATATCCATCACCTACCAGTCACAATTTACAAGTTAGTAAAGGCACATTTTATCAGTCTTCAACATGCACATGAAAGGAAAAAGACTGAAATCTCTTTAGTACCCCTAGTTAGCATTTGCAAGCCAAAGCTGTAAAGCCTTCCCCCTGAGAGCTGCTGTCCTTGGGGAAAGGCAAGCAGTTGTTGCAAGCTGGTGTTCTGGTGACAAGGTGGTTCTAATTCCCAGCAGGTTACATCATTTAAGTTGAAGATGTTTTCCTGCTGACACTCTTTATATTTAAAAAAAAAAAAAAAAACCTTAGGAAAAGAAATTAGGAATTTTACAGAATCTAGAAAATTCTGAAAAATTCAAGTTCGTTCACTTCAAACAAGAAGTAGTCATATGAGGTATTTTTTCCTAGAAACAAATTAACCTGGGACAGTTTTTCAAAACCTGTCAACCTTTTAGGTAAAGTCAGATTTTTTTCTTGATAAATGAGCTTTATCAAACTACTAGCCGTGTTATACAGTGAAAATAGGCGTAATTAAGTTATGTTCTGTGGATTTGATAGTTTTTTTCTAAGATAAGACAAATAATAACTGCAGTAGCAATGACAGATAAAACTGGAGGAAAGTCAGTGATCAAGTGGAGAAATCAGGGACTGCTGCAAACTGTAATGACTAGATTTTATCTGGCAGATAATAAACAAAGCTCATTTTGAGGTATAAATTAAATGACCAGTGTCTTTTAGGAAGTACTAACTCCAGGAACAGCACATCAGGAAAATAGGCTGAGCTTCAAGGGAAACAGATGTAAATGTACTTTGTTGCTAGGAGCCCTATGTGTTGTTGAAGTCTCTGCCCTCTGATTTTCATTCTTTCTTTTATAAGAACGCGTTTGCTCTGTATATCATGATTATGCTTGTCCTGGGGAATTGGTCTGTGTAGGTAGTGCACCTTGATTCTTTTCATTCCCTGTCTCCTCCCGCCTTCCCCCTTGCCCTTTCCCTCGTTCCCCGTAGCCCATGCCCGTCTCCCTGTTTCCCGTTAGCTATCTTCTGTTTTGCTGTATGCTGTGGTGCTCTCATGTTGGAGACACCCTGCCATATTTAGCCTCCTCTCTCCAATTTGTATCACTTAACATTATGGTCTTAAGGTGCATCCGTTTCTCTAAAAATAATTCAAATGTATCCTTTATGGCTTAATCATACTCCATTGTGTATACATACATTTTCTTTGTGCATTCATCTGCTGATGGGCATATAGGCTGCATCTATAAATTAGCTATTGTGAGTTGTGCTGTTACAACATTAGTAGGTATGTATCACTGTAACATGATGTCTTTAACTCTTTCAGGAAGTTACCCAGGAGGGTTATAGCTGGGTCAAATGGAATTTCTAGGTTTTTTCTTTTTTTTTAGTTTTTTGAGGAATATCCATTCTGATTTCTAAAGTGATTGTAGGGGCTGGAGGTACAGCTCAGTGGGCTAAGTGCTTGCCGCTAAGCACTGAGGCCTTGAGTTCGATCCCCGGTCCCGGAAAAAAAAAAAAATAAAAAAAAAAAAATAAAGTGATTGTACTAGTTTACATTTCCACCAACAATGTGGAGGGTTCCTTTTTCTCCACAGCCTTGACAGCCTTTGTATTTTGACTTCTGGATAATAGCCATTCTTCAGGAGTCAGATGCAATCTCAGTGCTGTTTTGATTTGCATTTTAATGGCAAAAGATGCCATTAAATTTTTTCATTTCTTTATTAGCTATTTGCCCTTCTTCTAAGAAATGTCTGTTAATTTCAGTGTTGGTTTTGAATTGGATCTTTTTGGGAGGTCTAATTTTTTTTAGTTCTTTTGTATATTCTTGGTATTAGTCCTCGGTCACAGGAGTAGTTAGCAAACATTTTTTCCCATTCTGTAGCTTATGTCTTCATTCTGATGGTTGGTTGCTTTGCTGTGCACAAGCTTTTTAATTTGACACAATCCCATTTGTTAATATTATATTTTAGAGAATTGGAGTTCTTTTTAGGAGTTCCTTGCTATACCCAAGTCTTTTAAGAATTTTACCAACTTTTTCTTTCAGCCAATTCAGTGTTCCTGCTTTATATCTAGGTCTTTGCTCTATTTTTATTTGACTTCAATACAAGGTGAGAGATATGTATCTAAATTTATTCTTCTGCACATGGATAATAAGTTTCTCCAGCCCCATTTGTTAAACAAGCTTTCCTCAAATACATCTTGTTGACTTCTTTGTCAAAAATCACATGGCTGAAGGTACTTGGGATTGTTTTTAGATCCTCTATCATGTTCTATTGGTTAACATGTGTGTTTTTGTGCCAGTATCACGCTGTTTTTATTACTGTAGCTTTTAAGTGTAATTTGAAGTCCAGGTTTTTTTTTTTTTTTTTTGCGGTACTGGGGATCGAACTCAGGACCCTGTGCTTGCTAGGCAAGCGCTTATTCCACTGAGCTATATCCCCAGCTCCTGAAGTCCAGGTTTGTAATGCTTTTACTCCTGATTTCTTTTTCAGTTCACTGTTGGTATACAAGAACACAATTGAGTTTTGTGTGCTGATTTTGGACCTGGCCATTTTAGTGAATTTGTTTTATTACTTTTAAGAGTTTTTTGGTAGAGTTGTTGGATCTTCTATGTAAAGGATCATGTCTTTTGTAAATAAGAATAGCTTGACTCCTTCCTTTCCTATTCAAATCTTCTTTTCTTTCTCTTGCCTGATTGTTCTATCTAAAGTTTTGAGTACTTTATTGAACAGGAGTGATAAGAACAGACACATTGATTTTGTTCTTGATTTTAGAAGAAATGCTTTTAGTTTTTCCTCACTTAGGATGATGTAGTCAGTGCACTTGTAAGCGGCTTTTATCAGTGTAATGTAAGGACATTCTATACCTGTTTTATCAGAGTATTCTTTTTTATCAAGAATAGATGTTAGATTTTTCTCAAAGGCTTTTTCTGTATTTGTGGAAATTATCAAATGATTTTTATTCTTGTTTATTTGATGTATTGCATTTATTCTTTTACATATGTTGAACCATCATGCATACCTGCGATGAAGTAGACTTGGTCATGATGTTGTGTCATGATCTTTTTAATGATCAGTTGCCTTTTCTTTGGAAGTGTTGATGATTTTTGTATCTGTTTATTAAAAAAATTGTCCTATAGTTTTCTTTTTTTGTGAGTCATTGTCCAGTTTTGGTGTCAGGGCAAGACTAGCTTAAAGGAATGAGTTTGGCAGTGTTTCTTCCCTTTTGGTTTCATGAAATAGTTTGAGGTGTGTTGGCATTAATGTTTCCTAAAAGTTCTGGTAATCTTTTTTTCCTAGACAGGGTCTTACTCTGTAGTCCAGGCTGGCTTTGAACTCACTATGGAGCCCAGGCTGGCTTGAACTTGCTGCGATCCTCTTGCTTCAGCCTCCCAAGTGCTGGGATTACAGAATGCACTACCACACTCAGCGAGTTCTGGCAAATTTAAGTGGAGAAGCTGTCAGATCCTGGACTTTTCTTATTTGGTAAGGTTTTTCTTATTGCCTCTAGTTTATTATCAGTCTGTTCAGGGTTTATGTCTTCTTGGTTAGGTATTGGTATTCATATCTGTAAGAATATAGCCATTTCTTCTAGATTCTGTAACTTATTGGAATATATGTTTATAAAATAGTGCCTTATAACCATCCTCTGGATTTCAGTGGTACCCATTGTGATTTTCCCGTTTTGATTTCTAATTGCATTTCCTTCTTTGTTATGTTTGGCTCAGGCTTATCGATCTCATTTGTCCTTTCAGAGAACCAGCTCTTTGACTCACTGAGCCTTTGTCTTTTTTCCTCAAGTTTTCTGCTCTGATCTTTATCGTTTCTTCTCCAAGTCTTGGATTTGAGTTATTCTTGCTGTCTAGAAACCTGGGGTCTATCATTAGATTATTTAATGAGGGTCGCTCTCTTTTTCTAATGTGAGCATTCATGGCTTTAAACATCCCTCTTATGATTATTTTTTTCTGTACTGGTATTTAGTGACTGACTTTCTTTGTCTCTTCTGACTCTGTTATGCTCCATTATTTTGGGTATGGTTTGCCATTTGAAATCTAAGAAATTTTTAATACTTTCTTGTTTGATTTTTTTTCTGTGTTCCGTTGATTTCAAGAGTGAATTATTTAATTTCTTTTTGTTTGCATAGTTTCTTTTGCTGTTGATTTCCCGTTTCATTGTACTATGATGTTATTTCGATTTTTTATTTATTCACAGATGCTTTATGAACTAAGGTGTGATTCGTTTTGGAGAAAGTTCATGTACTGCTGAGAAAAATGTGTATTCTGTTGTTGGATGACAACTCTGTAGATATCTGTTAAGTCTATTTGCTCAATGGTTTGGTTCGGTTTAATTCTAATATTTCTTTGTTGGTTTTTTTGTCTGGTTGACCTATCTGTGAGAGTGCAATATTGAGTTCATCCACTATGATTGTATTGGTGTTTATCAGACCTTCTGTGCCCAGTATTATTTCTTTTATGAAATTAGATTTGCCTGCATTTGTATTGTAATTGTTTTTGGTTTCGGTTCTTTTTTTTTTTTTTTTCTCTACTAGTGTATAGTGATTGCCATTCTTTGTCTCTTCTGATAAATTTTGGCTTAAAGCACTTTCTCTGAAAATAGGATAGCTATTCCTGTTTGCTTCTGAGCTTGCGTTACTGTATTATTTTCTATCTTTGCACTTTAGTCCATGTGGGTTTTTGTTAGCTTTGTTTTTGGTTTTTTCCTTTTTGTTTTGACTGAGGTATGTCTCTTATAGGCAGCATATATTTGGGTTTTGTTTTATGGTCTAGTCTGCCAGTCTCTGTCTTTTGATTGGGGTGCAAAGACCGTTTACGCTGAGAGCCATTACTGAATGGGATATATTTAATCTTTCCAGTACATTGTTTTTCCATTGTTGATTGCTCAATTTTTTCCCTTCTGTTTACTCTCCAAGTTACATATATTCTATTCTTAGGGCTCTTTGATGATGTTGGCCTTACTGTCTTTGTGTAGGATTCTCTTGAGTACTTTCTGCAATGCTGACGTATGAATTTCTTTAGGTGCTGTTTGTCATGGGAAGGATTTACCTCTATTTATTATTTATTCCATAAATTTTGAAAGGTAATTTTTCAGTATATGTTAATATGAGTTGGGTTTGTTTGATTTTTGTTCTCAAGGGCTTGACAAACTTCTAAGCGCTCCTGGCCTTCTAAGTTTTGTTCTGAGAAATCAGCTATTATTTTTATAGGCTGCCCTTTGTAAGTTACTTGGTATTTTTCTTGAATAGCTGTTACCCTTTCTTTGTGCTGAATTTCTGGGAATTGACTATGATATGTCATGGAGAAGTTCTTTAATGGTATAGACTTTTTGGAGTTTATGTGCCTCATTTACCTGTAAGTTGAACTCTTTCCTTAGACTTGGAAACTCTTCTGCCATATTATTCCTTTTGTGTTCTAAACTCTCCTTAATTTGTATAATTCTTAGGTTGTTTGAGTTGTTTAGCAACTATTCATTCGTTTCCATGGTACTTTGTAATTTTTAGGGTATTACTGAGTACATGATCTGTTATGTCAACCTTATCTTCTGGTTCTGACATTCTGCTTACTGTAGTCATTTCTGTTTCCCATGTTTTCAATAAAATTCTTTATACCTTGAATTTCTGCCTAATTTCTTTTCATAATCTCTGATTCTTTACTAAAATGGTCATTCATATCTTGTTTTAATTCAGTCAGTTTTTTGTATCTCCTTTAAGGTTGTTGAATATTTTGGTAGATTCTTCATCTGTTTACATCTTTGAGGTCACTGAACATCTTACAGATTTGTTTCTTCTTTGACTTCTTCAAATATTTAACCACTTGGATTTTGCATTCTTTGCCTGTGACTTCCTCTGCTTTAGTTTCTGTGAGATCAGCTTTTGTTTGTCATATTTCTGTGGTTTTTGTGCTGAGAGTTGAGGATCTGTTAGGGTAGGGAAACTGTCCGTACTGCGGAGATCTCTTCTGTTAGTGTACGTTTCCCTGTGATGTGACCTTGACTTGGGTTGTATGTTAGTGTTTCTACATCTCTTTAACCTACTGACCTTAATGGAATATGTCTCAGTTGCTGTGAGGTAAGGTGGGAACCACTACTGGTTGTTTTAGCATCTACGGAATGAACCATATATCAATCATGTAATTTAAAATGTAAGTTTCACTATTTTCTCAGTAACCTATAAGGACTGTGGTATAGTACCGATGACAAGTTTGGTGGGATATAGAGAGTGATGGAAGATGAGATGGAAGAGAACAGTTCAGAAAGTAGGAGAGTAGAAAAAATAATAAATAAAAAAAGATAGGACTTTATTGATACTATTTCTGTATCTGGAGTGGAGGACTAGTGGAGAGGGAGTTTAAGAGGTTACTTGGGGAGAGGGTGGGAAAAAGGAGGGAAATACAATTGGAGATTCAGGGAAACCGAGGAGGTTTGAACCAATTAATGTGCTAATAGAAAGCTTACGTTTGAATCCTTTGTACAGTTTTTAGTGACGAGTAACCTGACATGCTAATGAAAGATTATTTAAGGTACTATTTAAACTAAAGCACTAATTGTTGTTCTCCTTTTCATATCTACAAACACGTCCCATATGTGAAAGAAGAGGGAGGGAGGGAGAGAGAGACAAGAGAAGAAGAATTACATGCATACAGAAACACAATCTTTTCAGTCCTATCCCTGTCACAGTCAGAATTTGACCAGTGTGCTATCCCCACTGTGTACACAAATGGAGAAACTTTGACTTACAGTAATTTGGAGGGGCTAAGCTCTGGTGGTTGAGTCAAGGAGGTTGGGTGTGTTTGCTGGTGCTTGAGCTGATTCCCCTTGAATGATTTATGGTCTTGCCTGCCAGTGAGTGAAGAGGGGGTCCAGAGTGACTACTTGGCTTGCTTGGGGGTTCAGAGTGACTGCTTCTTGTGTGTGTGTGTGTGTGTGTGTGTGAATTTTTTTAACAGAAAGCACAAAATTTCAAAACAAGATAATGAAAGGGTAACAGTAGTTAATACATTGCATATTGTTATATTTAAAGTAGTTACTCAGAGCATAAGATATTCGCATTTCATTGTCCAAACAATGTTAGCACAAACCTATCTTTTCAATGAACTCAGAGAAATTAATAGTACAACTATCTTAACTCTATTATATATATATATTTTTGAAGTTTCTTCTATTTTACAACATCTGTTGTATGTTTTGGATCTCACTTATTATTTCAGCTTCTCACACTAGGGAGACAGTACAATGTTTACACATGTGCATCTGGTTTATTTACTCATGAGTATGGTCCTTGAGTTGCATCCATTTACCTATAGAAGTCTCCGGTTTCCCCTTCTTTATGGCTGAGCAGTACTCCATCATATAAAAAGACATCTTTTTTACCCATTCCTTGGTTGATGGGCATTTGGGTTGTTTCCAAGATCTAGCTAGTACAAATTGTACTGCTATAAATATGAGTGCACATATATTGCTGTGGTCTGATTTTTTAAAATTCTTCTGGGAAGATACTCAAAAGGGGACTAGCTGGGTCAAATGGGACCTCCAATCGTAGTTTTTTGAGGAATCTCCACACTGATTCCCATGGTGGTTGCGCCAGTCTGCACGCCCTCCGGCAGTGGAGAAGGGTTCCTTTTTCCCCACAGCCTCTCTAGCATTTGTTATTAGTTGAGTTCTTGATGATAGCCATTCTTTCTGGGGCGTGATGGAATCTCAGTGTTGTTTTAATTTGCGTCTCTTAAATGACCAGTGATGTTGAACATTTTCCCATATATTTATTTGCCATTAATTTCTTCACCTGAGAAGTGTGTTCATGTGAAGTGCCCATTTTTGGATTGGGTCTTTGAGTTTGGGAGGTCTCATATTCGTGGGTTCTTTATACGTTCTTGGTAAAGATCCTTTTTCTGAGGAGCAGCTGGCAAACATTTCCCCCACGCTGTGGGTTCTTTTCACGTTGTTTCTTCTGCAGGCATTGTTCTGCTCCGTATCAGTTGCACCCCTGAGGACCTAGCAGGTTGACTTTTTTGTTCTGCCTCTGTCTTACGACTGGATACCTTCGGTTCTCGGGGAGGGAGGTACAGTGTTGCTGGTCAAGTACCCAGTCTTCTGCTAATTTCTACCCTGCTAATTTCTAAAGGGACATCCCAGATCTTCTCCTGCTCCCTCCGTGGTAATCCCCACAGCTGCTTATGGTCTGCTGTTTCCATATCACTTTGGGTGAACATGAAATCCTGTCTAACGAGGCCACTTATCTCTGGTTTTCTCCTTGTGCTAAACTCTGTCCACACCCCACAGAGTCACTGTCCAGCCTATGAATCAGTGGTACTTCACCCTCAGGAGCTTTTGGCTGGCAGTGGGAGTGTTCCCGTGTGGGCACAGAGCTCTGCAGTATCTGTAGGGCAGGCAGCAGGGAGGGTGTCCCACAAACACAGGCCTCAGTGGTTTTTGGGGGAGCCATGAGAGCGTCTGCTGTGGCACTGTGCGATGCCCGCCCTCCATCCCGGGGTCACGCAGTCACAGCTGCTGCCCGGCCCTGCAGCTGACTGAACTGCGGCTCACTGTGTCTAGTTCCAGGTCCTTAACCAAGGGCCCTTTCTTTCCCAGGAGCTCACCAGTCCATTTTCAGTCCCTGCGCTCTGAACGATTTCCTGGCTGTTTGTCCAGTGTGATCTTACATTTTCATTCTGAAATGAGAGGAGGAGATGATAACTTGTACTATATTAAGATCCCTTTTAATTATAAAATTTTGGTAAAATGGGGAAAATGAAAAGATGGTCATCTGGTCTCCTTAAATGGGCTTATTTTGTGACGGATGAGTCAAATAGAGGTAATTACAGAATTTCTAGTGATTAGAAAGTAGGATACAAAAAATTTAAAAACTTTAAGTATATTACTTTCTCGTCCTATAAAACAAGATGATTAACGTTAATAAGTAGTGCCTTTCAATTTACTTACATATTTTATGTTAGCTTATTATCCTTTTTAAGTTTTTTTAAATTCTAACAACTTACTGGGATTTATTTTGATGATAATGGTAAAACATTTGTGGTTATTAAATATACTATGATTTTGTGAATTCACTGCCATCCTGAAAATACCTCTCATTTTTTTCCCTAGGCCTTAACTGATACATGAATATATATATATATATATATATATATATATATGGATATATTAACATATTTTCATTCTTTAGCCATGTTAATAGTAACAATGTTGATTTTTAAGTGCTAATGTCAATAAAAGAGGAAGATAATAAGATCTCACTGGTTGAGTTGTTGACATGTATGTTCTGTTTTATAATCTGGTAAATTCAGTTTACTTTAGATTAATTTAGAATATGATGTCCTGGCAAAACTTGAAGTTTATATATTCTCTAAGGAAATTAAATGGGGCTCTGTAGCTTAGTGTTAAGCTCTTATGTAGCATTCCCAAGACCCTCTGTTTAGCCCCGGTATAGGGGTGGGGGTGGGAGAGATTAACAAAAATATTAGAAAAAAAAAAGTCAAAGAAGTAGACCAAAGAAGTAGAAAAAAAACAAGGGAAATGAGAGTTAAACATCTAGAGAAATAGCATGGTAATTTTCAGAGGTGAAACTTACTATTTGAATCAAAGGCCGTCAGTTGTACCCTCAGACATGAGAAGGCACTTCAAGGAGGGGCTAATGTGTTAAAATGTTCTGATGTTCTTTCTGACATTACCGTATTCTTAACTGATATTTTTTCCCAAATCACTATACAGAATATGGCGGAGAAAAGAGAGTCTTAAATGGTAAGTCATATTAATTTGTAATAAAAGTTTCCTCACAGTATTGTCTGGGATATTTAGATTTTTTAACAGGAAAGGTATCTTTACTTGCCCAAATGTAGAGGATGACAGAACTTTATGGGCCCCTTATCCCATCCATTACTCTTAAATAATCCCTTCTGTGGCATTGCTAAACACACGTTCATCTGCCCAAAGCATTCGTGAATAACTCGAGTGATTACACAAGACTGGACAGGTTGTCCTCACAGGCATGTACGCTGACCTCCTGTGCTGTGCACAGAGTCTAAGAAGTTAGTTGATGTGCTCCTCTGGGCTGAGCAGCGCCGGCTTCCTCAGCCGTTCAGAGTGACTTGGAGTTATGCCTGACATTGTTCCGCTCCTCCCAAAACTTGAAGTACTGGTCAGTACTAACTTGTGAAACGCCTGAGGCTCCTCTGACTGAACTGTATTACTATGCATTTAGAAATAGATTCTAAAAAGAAAGAAAGTTACAGAAATGCAACTCACAGCTTGACTGCCAGATGGGTTACCTTACCTTTTTTGGTGAAAGAAATGGTCTGTGTTGTAGACTAACGTATGTACTTTATAATACACTGGAAGCTGTCTGGTTAACACTGCTTTCACCAAAAGCCTGATCTCAGGTTTCACCTTGTGATTTATTCTTCTGCAATACTGTGAAAACAGTCATCGCTTATTACTGATGGGTTGGACATCATTCCCACCACATGTGGCTTCTAGAACCTTTACTCTGCTGTTCACCCTCCCTTGGATACACTATTTAATGTCTCAGTCAGAGGTGGTCTTACCGGATTGTAGCACACTACAATGACCTGGCAAGCACTGCTACTTCCTATAACGTGGACCTAGAGGGCTGGGATATATGTATTTGTTAGCAGCAGTTTACATTTGACTCACTTGTGTCTGTGTGCTAAGTCTGTTTGCAAATGTGATGTCTTCTCTCTGTCATCGTTCCAGCAGCTGCTAAAACACTGAGTGGGGTAGACCACTTGGTATCTTTGTGTTCCATTAGGGACTTGGTCCCTTCAAATTGACATCGGTCAGTCAGGCTGCGCTTTCAGGAGGAGAATATTCATTTAGTCCACCTTACTTTACTTATTTTATTCCATCTCATACTTATCCCATATTCTCTGACCTTATCCAGAAAAATATAAAGTTTGTTTCTTTGATTTTCTTTTTATAAATTATGAAATCAAGACACATTCTATGGCATAATGACATTATTTTGTTGTAGTAAGTTATATTTTACGATGCAGTGTAGGTTTTTAATAAAAATGTCTGGAAGTTGTCTCATTTATGCTTTTGCAAGGTTTGAAGAAGAAATAGTGTTTTGCATAAGTTTGCAGTGCAAACACTGAACTTAAATCCAGATATTCTGGCCCTAAGCAAGTCATGCAAGATCAACATTGACTTAAAATTTGTGAGTTCTGCTGATGGCCTTTTTTTCACAGAAATTTTTAGATTGTGATGCATGTGTTATTTATATACCTAACACATTTCCAAAAGAGAAGTGATGTTACTCTCTTAATAAAATATTTTTCAGTATTTCTCAAATAATTTAATAGCCATCTTTCATGCTATTACCATTTTAGGAAAAAAATTCTTACAGTCTTATACCCACAGTTTGTAGTGAACACTGTTCTTTTAGGGTCCGCTGCTAGTTGGTTCATACCGTTGGTCCTGTTGTGACGTCTCTGAAGCTTCCTTTGTTTGTCTGGAAATTCATTGTGCACCCCAGTTACCGGGAAGAGATAGAAGGGGAATGAGTAAGGCATAGCCTCAGACCACCCTCACTTCACTCCGAAAAATACACCTGTGATTGCACCTGCGCCTGTGTGTAACCTAAGGCTTCTATTACTTAAATAAAGAAAAGCCTCAAGGACCTCTAAGCTAGCTTGTATCTGCTCTATGTCTAAACTCTTAACTTTGCATAATTAATTTGACTTCTAATGTGAGAACTCTTAACTCCTACTGGTCTAACCATTAATTTTTTGAGATAATATAATTAATGTATTGACTTTCAAAAGTCATTTGGTAGCAGTACTTAAACTGAATCTTGCAGGTACAAACACTGTGCTTCTGTGATCGGAGGAAATTAATGTTTCACAAATTAATTTTTTCAGAGTTCTCCCATGTCTCCGAGCTTTCTAAACTGACTGTAAAATCAGTTTCAATGGGCCTTTAAAATGTTGTGTTGATGCAGATCTACAAGAATGAGTAAAATGTACCAAGAAATACATGTTGGTGAGGTAGTAGAGCAGCTGGAACTCTCAAACACTGGTGTAAAAGTATAAATTAGTACATCTGTTTCAATGAATGTCTTCTAAAGCTAAAGCCCTGCATATCCACCAGCAATGCACATCTGTGTTAAGGACGTACATGTGCATATACAAGGATATTTATAGTAGCATTATGCATAATAGCCTGAAATTCGAAGAGCCCAGATGCCCATCAACAGAATGAATAAATTATGTATTCATATGGTATGACACTACTCAGTACTAAAAACCAGCAAACTTGTGATGCATTAAAAAACATTGATAAAATCTCAGAAAGTTTCTGGTTTTGGTTTATTGCTACTGTCAACCATGCTTATTTATCCCCCCCCAAATTATAATGTCTGTAATATTAGGCAAAAAGGCCAGGTCAAAAGGGATATATTTTATGATTTCTTCCATATGAAGGTTAAACATAGGCAAAAATTAATCATAGTGTTAGAAGTCACAACACTGGAATATCTTGGGAGTGGGGCACAGAGAAGGTGTTGGATACAAGAGTTCATGTTTGACTTTATGAAAATTCATTGTGTACTACAATTGTAATTATGTATTTTAGGTATGTATATAATAGCTCAAGAAGTTAACTGAAAAGATTTTAAAAAAATTAAAGGCTTTGTAGTTGAATTGTTGCTATTTTGTTGTTCTTTCGTGAAGGTATGCTTTCCAAGACCCAAATGACAGACACACTTGCCAAAGAAGGTCTTAATTCTCCAAGGTATGTACTCTTGTTTTACTTTTTTAAAGCAAAACCATTTCTGTATGAAATTATACACATTTAAGAGAAAAAACCAACTCTAGCTTGGATTATTATTAATCATTCTTTTTTGACATATGAATTATATTATAGTTATATATATTTTATTATATTATATAGTTTTTCACTATCAGATGTTGGAGATTGAGCTGTTCTGTAAATGTGAATTGGAAATGTAACTGAATTCAATCCATTTTAAACAACATTAAAAAAATTATTTGAAATTTTTTCTGATAAAAAAATACACATTCATCATAGAAAACTTAGAAAATACAAGGAAATACAAAAGGATGGATAAAAGCATGTGGCTCACTAACCTTAGAAATATGCTCTTAACATTTGACTTATTCCATCTACTTTGTCATATAATATCTATGACTATATTATACTACTTTTTATAATACTGACATTGCAGTATATTCTTCTGTGAGCAATTTTCTATTTAGTACATACTCTGTGCAAGCACTATGTTGCATTTCATCATATGACCAGTCCATAAATTCATTTAGCTATTTAATTTTTATATATCTGGTTTCTTCATATAAATTTTAATGAAAATATTTCAAAATGTATTAAACACCAATTAAGTAGTTAACACCAGACTTTAAAATGCATATATATTTTTTCCAGTGATAGTTCAAATACCTTAAGAATTGTATGGTTTTTTGTAATTCTTTTTCTTACTGCCTTTCTCCACCAGTATATATTATTTTATTCTTAGCAAAATATACTATATTCTGTTATTGCTTTTATAAAAGATTTTAGTAGGATGATGTATAACTTTTCACAAGAAAGTATCTTAACCATATTATTTTGTTTTTTACTCAGAAGCCTGGAAGTATAGATATTTTAAATTTAGAAATAATTGTCAGCTATTTAATAAAGAATATAAAATGTTATGGCAATAATTTAGAAAAAAGTTTAAGCTAGAGGAATATATTTCTCACTGTAAATTTTAAACACGTAGTAATTTTGTGTGTGTGAGTGCACACCACCATCAATATAATTATTTGTTCTCTTCTTAATATTTTACAGCTATGACTGGTTCCAGACGGACTCTTCAGTCACCATTGTCATATATACTAAACAAAAGGTAAACACATCATTAAAAATCTGGAAAAAATTAAATGTGTAATAAATGTTAATAATAAACTGTTAGTCATGTGTCATGCCAAGACCTTTTTTAAGCACTTTTCTTACATTTATTCCTTAGAACTCTGTGACATGGATACTATTATCTCTAGTTCACACACAAAGCGGAAAGATTAAATCATTTACCCATAGTAGCATTAGTGTTTGGAACCATGGCAATCCTACTCCTGCCTGGTATATTCTTATCAACCTTGCTATGGACTTAAACTAGACTAGAAAGTATTTAATATGGTTTTCTGTGTTTTTCTTACAACATGGATGAGAAAAGTGAATCATAGTTAACTGCGTAAAAATAAATTTCCTAGAATATAAATGTGGATAAGAAAGGGTGCACTGCTGTGGCTTAGTATGTTTAAACCACTAATGGTGTGCAGATCCCCTTTTGTAAACTAAAGTAAGCGAAATAATTAATGCACTAAATGTTTCTGTGACCCCTCTTTTATATGACATACTGTCAGGATGTAGTAATGGACCAGAGATATAGAGAACTGGCTTTCACAGAGCTCACAGTTCAGCTGGAGAATTGGATAAATAATCAGATAAGTTAGAATGTCTCTAAGTACATCTTCCAACCACTGTTGAGGTTCCCACATATAGATTAAAAAACAAATTTTGATAGCTAGGAATTTACACTACTTATGTGGTAGCAGAATCACACCTGAGCCCAGGAGCAGCATGATTTGACCATTCTGTAGAGGTGCCCAGCCTTTGCCTGGTACAAGCAAGAGAGCCAGAGAAACTGCTTGGCTGCCTTCTACTCGTTCCTATGGTCTCCTCATCAGGTATCCCAAAGGAAAACGGCAGGGTCTGGGAAGACTGGGGTCCACTCCCACTGGTAATACAAGGTAGCTAACTACCTTCTAGAAGGTGGTAGAAGGGGCCATTGAAGATAGCTGGTTAAGGGAAAGGGAACGTTTTCCATGGAGAATAATGCATTTAATATGTATTGTAAGGGATAGGTACCAAAATGCCTTGCATCAAGACAATGTAGAAATTAGAAACATCTAAAATTTGTTATTGAATTAATTTTTTTGTAAGCTGATATTGAATGGGTATGCAATTTCTCCAGTATCACATAATAGAGGGACAATTAAAATAAACACAACATCTTGTTTTCTTGTCTGATTATACTTTTTGCCATATTGCTTATTCACCAAGTATTTATTGAGTGTCGCCTGGAGGCCAAGCACGGTTTCAAAGGTAGTCTACTATCTTAATTTATATCTTAGAGACTGCTGGGTAAGGTGACATTAAGCAGATACATAAATTGTGATAAGTACAGTGAAGAAGAACTAGTTTATGTGAGGAAATAAAGCAGGACTCACATACATCTATTTGGCTTTGAGGTTCTGTGAAATAGTACCTTGGGAACTTACACTGACCACCTTAAAGGTAGAGTTGTGGAAGTTTAGGGACAATTTTACTTTTTAATTGTTCTAACTTTGCTTTGCTTTCTGTTTAAGGATATCACTTTAGATTCAATAATAGTTGATCATCAAGATAATTCATTTAGAGCAGAAACAATTATCAAGGATTATTCATATCTTATACATATTGGTGAGTACCTTATTTTTATTAGTGGAATGCCTCTAATTATGGCAATCACTTTTTCTATAGTCTAGGTAGCTATATTTTATCTACATTTTCACTTTGTTTTGTCATTTTTTATCAATTTTTCATATTGATTTCTTTATATAATACAAGTGCTAGCAAATGGCAGAGTGAGCATACCAAGTTAAAGCAATTAAATACGATCAGAATCAATAATAAATTTGTTGGACCTCTTTTGTAAGTTTCTTATACTTGACACTGATCAGACCTCTGGTGGCCTGGGAGTCCCATGTTCGTACTGAACAGCCATCACTAGGTGACCCACTCCAGTGGCTTGTTTCTGCCAGCTCTGCCGTAGGAAGTCTGCGACCACCACAAGACAGCCTGGGCTTCGGGATGCTGCCATACCCCTGATCTCTCTCCTCGTGGTCTCAGCCAGCCATCGCGTTCACTTTTGTCAGTTCTGAAAAATTACAAATCTATCAGAATAAAGAGATCAGAGCGAAAATCTGGAATCAAAGCTACAGCATTTTAATCCAGTCTCATCTCTAAGGACCTCCACTTCAGGATTCACTGCTTTCTCCTTTTATGATATGATGGTGACTTTTTCATTAGAAGGCAGGAGTGGCACACTCAAACACACAAACAAAACAGTACTAACAAGAAAATAATCTTAGCCATGGTGCATTAAGCGTGCAAGTTTACATAAAGAAAATTTTGGTTAACTTGCAAACCACAGGCTGAAATTCTCTATACTTTACTCCAATTGATTTAGGTCTCTGCCACCACTTTGCTACATTAGTGAGGTATCTTTAGTTCTGAATTTGGTCTAAGCTGATCCCCCCTACCCCCCATGAATTCATTAGATTCACCAACATCAGACCTTAAACCTTTTACTAAAAATAGTTTCCTCAGTGTTTTGGGCAACAATTTAAGCACCTTAATCAGTCCTTAGAAATACTGTATTCATGGCTCTTGGTTGGGTTCAAGCATACAGGGAAAAACATGCAGCCGGCTGAGTATACAGTGTCCACTTTGTACGGCTTATGCGGACAAATAAAATGAGAACACTGAGAACCATGCACCAACATGTACATACACAAAAAAGCAAACAAGTTTCAATCAGAAATATTGAACTGCTAGTTGTAAATACTGTGCTGGAAAGGTTAAAGTAATGCGAAGTTCTAAGTTCCATGTACAATCCAGAAGAGGTATTTGTTTAGTTTTCCCTCCCCTCCCTTCGCCTCCCCTCCCCTCCTCTCGCCTCCCCTCCCCTCCCTTCGCCTCCCCTCTTTCATTTTGGTTTTTTGAAAAAGTCTCACTGTATAGTTCAGGTTGTCCTTGAATTCGCTATTAGCCTAGGCTGGCCTTAAACTGACAGCAATCCTCTTGCCTCAGCCTCTCGAATGCTGGGGTTACAGGCATGAACCACCATGCCCAGCCAGAGCAGATATATGTAAAAGTATTTCGTAAATCTGCCATTTCTAGAATGGAAGTGCCATAAAGACAGAGATATTTTCTCTTATTAAGCTTTGTATTTATAATACTTGGAAAGTAACTGGTGTACATAGATTCTCAAAGACAAATTTTTAAAATAACTGGGCACTTATCTTTAAAGAACAAGGAGAAGAAAAACAGACTAAACTCAGGCCTGATCTGTGTTGACGTGTGTATGTGGAATCACACTGTGCTGTGTCAGGGCTGCCTTCCACCCCAGCCCACTCACTGTTTGCTGTGTAGCACTGTCGTTCTGGGACAATGCTTGGACTAGTGTGACTTACTGACCTATGGTGGTTAAGTAGTGACTCTAAAGTTGATAAAGAAATAAATTAAAAAATGGGAGAAATACATATTTAAATAGTCTTTCAATTTTGTGTATGTATAATTTCTTTCTTTTAGTCTCTCGGAATGTGTCTATTGTCTGGAGGGATTTGAAATAGTGCATAAAACTGGTGTTATAAAAAATGATCTTATATGATATTCATAAACTATAGACTGATTTTAGATTTTTAACAAAATAGATATTTTTCTATTCTAGGGCTAAGCCATGAGGTTGAGGAAGATTTTTCTGGTAAGCTCCCCCAAATTTATATATGTAGGTGCGCACACACACACACACACACAACTCACCGTTTGTTTTATTTTATATGTATATGTATTTTCATGTTACAAAGCGAAGGTGTGACTTTTCTGTTTTCTATATAGACAGATACATTCATTTCAAAGCACGTGCCCCCTGGTTTCTGCTGTTTGACCTTTTTTCTTTCTCCTTGTTCTTTTCATCCATTTATTTTCCTTTTTCTCTTCTGAGAAATACGGAATTAAGAATTCCTGTATCCTCTCCATTTCTCCTTCCCTGCCCCCTTCACTTAGGCCCTCTCATGTGCAGCCTTTAGACATCTACTAGGCCAGACAGTTTTGTTCCTGGATATGTTTATCAAAATGGTTAATGTTAACAGAGCACACTGAAACTATGAGGGCTTTACACAGCTGCTTAGCAACAGAGGACTCTCTATAGAACGATAGTTTATTATTACTCCCTGGTATCCTCACAACTTACACTGCTTCGAAGCTTCTCCTGTGTAATGTATAAGCTTAAGTCAAGGACCGTGTTTTTAGTATGGTTGTGCCTCAGAACAGTGATCACAAAGGACTGAATTCCTCTGACTAATGTATTTTAAAGTTGCTGAATTGTTTCTGGGTTCTGAGGAGGAGCAGTTACATTGCTTCTAAAAAATGGAATGTTTTGTATCTTTAAAAGAATGTTCAATTCACAAAATTTAAATCAGTGTACAGAATATATTTTTTACTATACCTATATAGTCTAAATTGTTTAGTCATTTAAGAAGGAAAAAGATAACCTAAAGATTTTTAATTAATTGTCAAAGATTCACAGGTACTTTATTCATTAATTCCATATTCACTAGTGACTAATGAACCTGAGGCTGTTCTTATATTCTCAAGCTCAGTATTTTTCTACTGAATTTACTCTTAATCCCTCAAATGCCAATTAAGAAATGTTAAAAGGAGAATAAGTTAAATTTGCTTTTGTTGGTTTATTTAATGGTAATCTGTATATGTCTGGCTCCCACCCCCTGTGTGTTGATTAGTTGTTATAGCTGTATTTAAGATTGTATGAAAACTAGCAAAACATGAAATATTAGTTTTGCCCTCGATAAATTATTTTGAAAGGAATTCAGAATCCAAACAAATTAAGTTAGTTTTAACATCATACATGGCATCAATCTTTTGATAAATATATGGACAAATTTTCATTTTTCCCACTAGTAATCAGTATCATTGTAAAAGATCAGGATTATTTGATAAAGATTGGTCTTAACACAAAAGTTTATAAATAATATCAATTATACAGCTGTAATTTATCTTCCTTTCAGTGCGAGTTGTTGAGAATGTGGGAAAAATAGAGATTTTCCTCAGAAAAAAGGAAAATACTTCATGGAAATGTCTTGGTCTTCCCTTGGAGAAGCATAATTTACTTATTCCAAAGAAAGATGCAGGTATGCTGTGCTGCTACTGTTTGTGTTATATGTATACTCATAAAATAGTTAAGTTAGCGGCAGAATTCTTTCTGAGTTTGGAAGGATTCTTTGGAATGAGCTTGAAAGGTTCTTTATTTCCTTCTGAGAAGTTTGAGAAGAGTTATGGTATCTGTTATCTTTTGTGCTTTTGTTTGCTTGTTTTTGGTTTTTGCTTTTCATTTCAAAGAGACAGAATTATAGATTCTGCGATCAGCGTTCAGGGTAAGGAAGTCATCTGGTGATACTGCCTTGAATGAGGACTTCTGCTGGTGCTTGGGCTGTCCATCCGTCACCCCTTCAGGGACTTTTTTTAAAAAGGGTAGATGAACAAGGTTGCGGTTGTTCTCAGCAGCAGTGTTCACCGTGTTTTTTATCGCATCGCCTGAAGACACCCAGGAAAGAGCACCTCCAGAGCTGCTTCAGGTCGGCGAGGATGACGGGCCGAGTGTGTTTGAAAGCGGGGGGCACTTTGAGGGCAAGTATTGGTGATGTCTTTTACTGTAGTAAATTTTTAAAAACTTAAACACCATACACTTCAGTCACACCTCATATCATTGTTACATTCCAATTCAACTGTACAAAGTTGCTTATATTTCAGTTTTTTACCCAATAAAATTACAGTTTCATGTTATTTGACCTGTACTTTCATCAGGGCTTCTTAGCTGCTGACACCACACACGCACACACGCACGCGTGCATGCACGCACACACACACACACAGTGAAGTACTGCCTGTACTTGTCACTGTGCTTCTCTGCCTGCGGTAATCAGTGTGTGACTCAGGCTTTCTGTGGGGCATGTGACCCTGTGGACAAGGTGCTTGTCTTCATACTGAGCAGGTCCTTTTGCAGGTGTGAAAAGAGCAGCTTCCACCTCTCCCTGGATCTTGTCTGCGCTGCCACATTTCTTTGCTACGTTCAATAAACATTCGTAATTATTGGAAATGAATTAATATTGTGGGTAGCAGCTGAAAGTGTCTCTGTACTGTGTTTTTCCTTCAGATTGCCTGTTCTGCCCACGCATAAAGTTGTTGCTTGCATGGTAATTATAAGATGCTTTGGTACCTACTGTCATATTCAACTCTGTTGTAATGGCCTGAATATGAAATCTGAAGAAGCACAAAGTAGATCAAGCAATAATTGAATAAGAAATCCTTTATTATATTAAAAAATAAAAGTTTAGAAACTCTGAATTCAAGTGACTCAAGCGTTTTAGTGTACAAAATTGGCTGGAGTATTAGTTCTGGAACATGAGGGGGAAGGTAATAAGTACGTAAGTGTTCAAATTCAGTGGCAGTCTTGCTAAGTAGTTTTGTTATCCTAAAAGCTCTGTTGAATCCAGTCTTTGAGAAAGAGCTTCCTTTCCTTTAATTCTTTTAATTTAAGGCTGAGGAAGAAGAAAAGGAAGAGAAAGAAGCGGGAGGGAGAGAGGGAGGCCAGGAGTGAGCACACAGAGGCCCTGATGAAAGGTAGTACGGACTCTACAGTTATTTTCCCCCTCGTTGAAGACTTTGCATGTTTTCTATTTTAGCTTTGTGAAGTTCTGTTTTTTGAAAGGAAAATATAATTTCTTTTCAACGTCAGAAAAAAAGTGTTCTCCAGTTATCGTACCCTCAGTGCTTTAGTGTTGCCCTGAGTATCCCATTAATATATGTATTTTATTAAAGAAGTCAGTGTTCGGGGGCAGACATTTTTCTGTCATATATTTTTGCTTTAAAATATTACTTTAGTTGGGTGTGGTGGTGTGTGCTGGTGACCCCAGCATTTGGGAGGCTGAAGCAGGAGGAGGATCACCATGTGTTTAAGGCCAGCCTGGGCTACATAGTGAGACCTTGTCTCAAATTAAAAAAAAAAGGAAAATACTATTTTTAGTTTCTCATTTTCTTATTTAATTACACTTACAAAGGCAAAGCCTGACATGTAAGTACATGGTGTTGTTCAGACTGAAACAGCCGGCATATCTACTCTATGCCACTCTCTCTTCATATGCTGGGGTTCCTAGCTGCTGTGCTGCCTTGCTTCTCAGTAAGAGTTTATTACTTTTATTGGTACATTGTAGGTACACATAATGCTTACATTCATAATAGGGAATTTGTACGTGTACATGATATAATGTGATTCTTTTATTTTTCCATCCCCTCCCCTCCCTTCAACCCCTGTTCTGCTCCCTATTTACAAAAGCTTTGTTTCCATTTTTCCTTCTTTTCTCATCCTTTTTTTTCTTTTTCGTTCCGTCCTTTCCTCCTCCCTCGTTGCCCATTCCCCTTCCCATTTGGACTTCTCTTCCTATTTCACAATATCTATTAGAGACTTTGGTCCTCATTTCACTTTCAGGTTTGTACACCAGAAAAACGATGTGGTATTTACACGTGTGCTTGATATATTTCACTTAAGAGTATGGCCCCAAGGTGCATCCATTTACCTAGAAAACACATCTTCTTTATCCAATCATCAGTTGATGCTCCTCAGTAAAATTGAAAGCTGAACATACTCTTCAATTTTTCTTAAAAATTTTAGAGTTTGTAGTCAGGATGTTTATTTGAAATTATGTCAGACACTGAATTATCTCAGAGGTGTTAAGTGGCAAGAACACCATGCCAGCTCTCTAACAAGGAATTCAGTAGATCACTGTCACCAGGATATCCCTGTGTCGTAAGTATAGAGATGCATCCGAACTCCAAAGTAAAAGTTGCCACTTCAAAAGACGAACAGTTTAATCTAGCAGTAAAATTGTCAAGAAGACACGCACTAGATTTGATTAGAGGAAAGCACTATGGCCCCTCAACCCAGTCAAGAGGGTGCCTCTCCTGGTTCCTCCCTTGGGAAGCAGTGTGCATTGTATGGGCTGCTGGGTCCGCCCCTGCAGAATTCCCCACACTGTGTCCTATGGAGGTGAGGGGAGAGAAGAAAATGCAGGCAGTGGAGGTGCAAGTCCCTCTCTGGCCCGCACTGTGTGATGCTTTGAGCAGTTTGAGAGTCCCAAATTTAAACCCAGCTTTCCAGGACGTTATGATGGTACATATTCCCAGGTGCAGTGTAACCATACTGTATTTGACAGTTACTTGTCTGAGTTATACTTTTTACCTGTTGAGACAGATGGGAAAAGTCTGTGTCTGTATTCTCAGCATGGGCCTAGAAAGGGTCTGGAGAAAGGGGTAAGGTGGTCATGTGAACTTTTGTTTTTCTTTAGGGATGAGCCTGGTCATTTGACCCATGTTTAGGCCTTCAAGAGACCTTTAAAGTGGTCCTCTTAGCTGCACACTGGTCCAAGCCTGTGCCCTGGCAGCAGAGGGATGTCTGCTGGTTTTTGTGTGCAGAGGTGCACCCAAACATACATCCTTGTTGAGCTACCATGGTAATAAGCAGAAAGATTGGGTGACCCAGGTCTTTTAGAGACACAGGAAAGGAATTCTTTGATTCAAAGAATTCTGTGGCCAGAATGTTGTCTTACAATTGTATGTGCTTTTCAGGTTTCAGCTAACCATTGATTGTCATCTTTGGGGCCTTTTCAAAATCTAGAGTAAATCTTGTTTCTATGTACTTGAATATTTTTAGGTGAGAGAGACAATATAATGAGGATAAGAAAAGTATTATCAAGATAGATTCCTTTACATCTCTACAAATACTGCTTTATGAGAGAAACAAATAAACCAGTATCATATGTCTATTCTAGTATGCTACTTATGTCCAAAGAGAATTTACAAGTCAGAATATCAGTGCCTTTTATAAATTCTCTACTAAATTATTCTAGGATAAATGGTATTATTCTGCTTAGTATGCAGATAACATTTTCTGAATTTATGATGTTAATTTTAGAGATTTTCAGTATTTATAGAAATAATTATTGTATTCAAGTCAACATATTGGTATTACACACTTAGCATCTTTGGTGTTTCACTTTAGTTATTTTTTGAGATACTAAAACATATCCCTTAAATTTAAAGGTTGATAAAAGTTGGGTGTGGTGGCACATACCTGTAATCCCAGTGCTCTGGGAGGCTGAGGCAGGATTATAAATTCTAACCCAGCCTGGACAATATAGCAACTTAGTGAGACTCTGTCTAAATAATTAAAATAAAATTTAGCCTGGCATGGTAATGCACACATCCCAACACTTGGGAGGCTGAGACAAGAGGATTGCTGTGAATTTGAGGCCAGCATGGGCTCCGTAGTGAATTCAAGGCCAGCTTGAAATACATTGCAAGACCCTGCCTCAAAAAAATGTCAAAGAAAAAATTAAAACAAAACCTAAAAAGGGTTAGGATGTAGCTCAGTGCAAAGATTGTGGTTCAGTGTAGTACCACAAAAAAGTTAATTTTTTTGTTTTAGTCATCTTGCTATTTAAAATCTATGTGCATAAGTAATATATGCATGCATAGAAACAATAACTATTAGAAATATTAGAAGTATCTCTTTGATAAATACAAGAAAAATATTCATTGTGTTTTGTGCTAATATTGTTAAGTTTTAAATACTTCAGTTTTAAATTTTTATATTGTGTAAGACTTTACAATGTAAATTATACATTAAATTAATACATTTTTCATGTTTACAATTAATAGAATTCTAAACATAAAGCTGAAAGGATGTACTTACTTAAAAAGTAAATTTACAAAAAATTGTGTTTTAATTTTTCAGGATTTGGTGGTTTTGATGTGCTATGGTGAAAGACATGAAGTAATGTTTATTTCATTAATTTATTTTCAAATGATAGAAGTATTTATACATTTTAGAAAATGGATATCTCAGGAAATAAGATAAAAAAATAGCCTTATAATTTCAATGAACTTTTAGAATGTATGAGCGTTTTTGTGGAATTTGACTGTTTTAGTGAGCACAAGCTGAATATGTGCTTCACTTGGTCTATTATTATTTTTCATTAATTTATGTGTCAAAAGAGGAAATGCATTGCATTCTAGGTTTGTACTATAGAAAGTGCCAGTTAGTTTCCAAGGAAGATGTCACTCATGATACGAAGCTGTTTTGTTTGATGCTGCCGCCAAGCACTCACCTCCAGGTGCCCATTGGGCACCATGTTTACCTCAAGGTAACTATCACAGGTAAGGCAGTGACAGGCTTTGGAGGAACGTTTCCTCTTCAAGCAGCTTCAAGTAGCACCAGTCTGTTTTGGAAACAGTCACTAAGTGGTTAATAAACATTTGTGGGCAGCCAGATTTAGTGTGAGCCAGAATCTGAGTTTGTGGGTGCAGTGTCTCCTCCACGTTGGAACCATGATTGTGCCCCATTATCACACGGAACAAAGAAACCACCCTAGTCAGAGAGATAATTCCACCAGCACAGTAATTTATTACTGCCAAAACCCTGAAGAAAGAGGGAGGGTATATAATGATCCTGCAAAGACTACTACTAGAAACTCATAGTAGTATCTCTTACTAATTACTTACTGCTTTATCACTTATGAAGTTGAATTGTTAAAGTTCAAAGCAAGTGGATGATTATGAGTAATTTTTTATATGTGCCACCAGTGTAAGAAGTTCTAAAACCATATTGTATTCTTTCTTGTGTGAATTATTTTTCCTTCAATTTTATCCCCAAATTACCCTCCTTACATGTTTTAAATACCCTTGATAGTATTTTCTTGGCCTTTTAAAGATGCAGAAGGTAAATTCCGATGTTAATGATGGTTTTTCCAGCAACTAGTCTTAACAGATTACTAGCTAGGTTCTAATAGACATGGTATATTTTAATAATACCCTTGAGTTTTTCTCTTCATTGTCACTAATTGCAGATTACCACTCAAGAGCTAATACTTTCCAGTGTATTTATTGCCAGTGTATTTTAATTTACATATAAATTATATATATGTTAAAAACAATGTATTGGGGCTGGGGGTATAGCTCAGTGGCATAAGCACTTGCCTGGCAAGCGCAAGGTCCTGAGTTCGATCCCCAGTACCAGAAAAAAAAAAAAAACAAACTATTAAATATTGGTCTTTAAAATTTGTGGTGACTCTTTGAACATTGGCTAGCTAAAACTATAGCATGAATTCTTATTGTACCTTTTAGAAAATAATGTGTTCTTTGAAGTAGATTAATATTCTTTTCATTTACTTACCAAAGTGTCATATAATGTCAAAACAGTGAAATATTTGAAAATATATAAAATGAAAAGTAAAATCCCTCCCTTTCTCTCTGAAAATGATCTCATCACCTCCAATAACTATTGTTAAATATTTGGTGTATAATTAAAATTATTATGTGAATACCTCTGATACTCCATGGGAAAATTTTTGTGTTATTTTTGTGCTGGCTTTTTACAAAGTTTATATGCTAATGGAATAGGTAAATTTCTTAATGTATATTCTTATGAATTTAGACTACACTTAATAAAAATAGATTGTCTATATTATGGTTAAAATAATTGATTTGTAAAATTACACTTGTAGGCTTGAGGTAATATAAATCGTGTGCTAATAGGTATAGAGCATACAGTTAGAATTATGTGTCCATTAGTTTTAAATATTGATAGCATAAAATTTGTATGTTCCATCTTTAAGAGATTAAGTTTTTGTTTTTAACTTTTACTAGGTACAGAAATAGTAAAGCCATATACACCTGTATCTTATTCCTTACTCTCAGAGTTCAAAGAACCAGTTCCTCCTAACAATAAATACATCTACTTTTTGATCAAAATCTATCCTGCTGGACTCCTCACACCAAAGCTTGATCATCTTCAGATTGGTTAGTAATTTTACATTTTGTAAATCTTATTTGTGCTCTAGGTTGAATCAGATACCCTCTGCTTAGCTCTGTATGGAAGTCTAGTAAATATCTTAAACTCAACACGTCTGTAACCAAAGTCATCTGCGCTTTGTCCTGTACTGCATGTCCCCTGCCATTGCTATGCACCTTTGACCTAATGTAGACACTTGGGTCGTCCTTGAGTTATCTCTTTTTCTCTCTCCCAGTTCAGTCAGCTGCTAAGTTCTGCTGAGTTGGCCTCCCAGTGAATTTTTATTTTTTTTATTTATATTTTTAAAAAATTTATTTTAAAAATAAAAGAAGGAAGACATTAACAAACAGACATCCATTTACAAGCTAACATAAGAACAATACAAATAATACAGAGTTACAGAAAAGTGGTAGGAAATTAACAATGGTTATTGTATTACATATTGATGTCTTCAAAGTGGTTTCTCAGGAAAACAAATAGAGACATGCAAGATTGATCAAACAAGTAATCATTAACTGTTCCTTTCAGTAAAGCAATAGAAAACAGTAGTACCATTGTTGGCTATCCTGTATATACATACATACGTGATTTCCCCTTCTTTCCCTTCTCTTTTCCCACACCCCAGTTGCCCTTTACTTCTAAGCATTTTCCTTTCATTTCACAATGTCTATCATACCTCCTAGTTTTTATTCACTCTTTCAGACTCTTACACTATTGAGACAATACATTGCTTACACATGCAGGTCTGATTTATTTTACTTATGAGTATGGTCTCTAGTTGTGACCATTTACCTATAAAAGCCTTGAGTTTATCTTTCTTTATAGTTGAGTAATATTCCATTATATAATAGTACCACAGTTTTTTTATCCAATCCTCAGTGAATGGACATTTGGGTTGCTTCCACAATTTAGCAATTACAGATTGTGCCACCATGAACATTGATGTACATATATCACTGGGATATGATGTTTTCAGATCTTCTGGGAAAATACCCAGAAGGGGAATAGCTGGGTTGAATGGGACCTCTAGACCTAGTTTTCTGAGGAATCTCCAAACTGATGTCCATGGTGGTTTCACTTGTTTCCTTTCCCACCAGCAGTGGAGAAGAGTTCCTGTTTCTCTGCAGCCTCATCAGCATTTGTTATTGGTTGATTTCTTAATGATAGCCATTCTTACTGGGCTGAGGTGAAATCTCAGTGTTGTTTTAATTTGCATTTCTCAAATGACTAATGATGTTAAACATTTTTTCATGTATTTATTTGCCATTTGTATTTCTTTATCTGAGAAGTGTGTATTCATCTCAGCTGCCTGTTTTTTGATTGGGTCTTTAAATGTGGAGGGGCTCATGTTTTTTTATTTTTTATATGTTCTAGATAGAAGACCTTTGTCCCAGGGACAGTCAGCTAAAATTTTTTCCCAATTTGTGGGTTTTCTTTTTAGTCTGCTGGTGATTCTTTTGATGTGCAGAAACTTTTCAGTGAGATGAGATCCCAGTTGTTCATTCTTGGAAGTATTTCACAGGCAGTTTGTTTTTTGTTTATAAACTGTCTACCTACCCCATGTCTTTAAGGTTTTTACCTACTTTCTCTTCCAATAGATTTAGTGTGTCTATTTTAATATTGAGATCTGTGATCCATTTTGACTTGAGTTTGGTAAATGGTGATAGCCTTGGGTCTGTTTTCAGTCCTTGGCAAGTAGCAAGCCAATTTTTCCAGCACTGTTTATTAAAGAGGCTATCGTTCTTCCAGTGATTTTGTTTGGCCCCTTTATCAAAGATTAGATGGCTGAGTGTGTTTATGGTTGTGTCTGTGTCTTCTAGTATGTCCCATTGATCTTCCAGTCTGCTGTTTAGCCAGTACCATGTTGATTTTATTACAGTAGCTCTGTAGTATGATTTCAAGTCAGAGATTGTGATTCAACCTGACTTGTCCTTGTTGCCCAGGGTTGCTTTTGCTATTCTGGGTCTTTTCTGGTTCCAGATGAATTTAAGGAATGTTTTCTCTATATCTGTGAGGTATGCTAACAGTAGTTTAATGGGAATTACATTGAATCTGTACAATTTTGGTAGTATAGCCATTTTCACAATATTGATTCTTCTTATCCATGAGCAAGGAATATTTTTCCATTTACTGAAATCCTCTTTGATCTCTTTTTTCAGAGTACTATAGTTTTCATTGAATAGATCTTTTACTTCTTTTGTTAGATTGATTCCTAAATATTTCAATTTCTTGGATGCTAGTGTGAGAGGTACGGTTTCCTTAATTTCTCTCTCAGTTTGTTTGTTGTTTGTGTATAGGAATGCTATTGATTTTTGGATATTGACTGTGTATCCAGCTACACTACTGAATTTGTTGATTAATTCAAGGAGTCTTCTGGTAGAGTTTTTGGTGTCTTCCATGTAAAGTATCATGTCATCTGCAAATAGTGATAGTTTTACTTCTTCCTTTCCTATCCTTATTCCTTTTATTTCTCTCTCTTATGTAATTTCTCTGGTTAATGCTTCCACAATTATGTTGAATAGGAGTGGTGACAATAGACATCCTTGTCTTGTTCCTGATTTTAAAGTAAAAGCTTTCAGTTTTTGTCTATTTAGTATGATGCTCGCTGTTGGTTTGTTATAGATGGCTTTTATCAGGTTGAGGTAAAGACCATCCATTCCTATTTTCTGTGGGGTGTTTATCATGAATGCATGTTGGACTTTGCCTAAGGCTTTTTTTGCATCTCTTGATTTGTTTTTGTCTTTGACCCTATTGATATGGTGTATAACATTAATTGATTTGTGAATGTGGAACTATTCCCTCATTCTCTGATAATCTGACTTCATCATGGTGCATGATTTTCTTGTGATTTGCTGCATTTTATTTGCTAGCATTTTATTGAATATCTTTGCATCTATATTCATTAGGGAGATTGGTCTGTAGTTCTCTTTCTTGGTTGGGTCTTTCTCTGGTTTTGGTATCAGTATAATACTTGCCTCCAGAAATGAGTTAGGGAGAATTGCTTCCTTTTCAATTTCAGTGAAGAGTTTGAGGAATGTTGGCATTAAATCTTCTCTGAATTTCTTGTAAAATTCTGTTGTGAATCCATCAGGACCTGGCCTTTTCTTTATCAGTAAGTTTTTAATCACATTTTCAATCTCATTAATTGATATTGGGTTGTTCAGGATTTTTATGTCTTCTTGACTCAATATTGGTAATTTGGACATATGTAGGAATCTGTCCATTTTTTGAGTTTTCTATCCTATGGGAGTAAAGATTTTTAAAGTAGGTAGTAATGATCTTCTGAGTTTCTGTAGAATCTGTAGTAATTTCCTCCTTTTCATTCCTTATTGCATGAACTTTAGTTCTTTCTTTTTTGATGAGATTGGCTAGAGGTTTATCAATTTTATTTATTTTTTTCAAAGAACCAACTGTTATTTTTTGTAGGGTTTTCTTTATCTCAATTGCATTAATTTCTGCTCTGATCTTTATAATTTCCTCTGTTCTTTGGGCTTTGGGCTTGACTTGTTCTTCTTTTTCTAAAATTTTGAAGTGCAGCATTAGGCTATTTATTTGTTTTCTCTCTGTTTTTCATATGTGTGAGTTCACTGCTATAAATTTCTGAGGACTGCTTTCATTGCATCCCACAGAGTCCAGGAAATTGTATCTACATTTTCGTGTGTTTGTAGGTATTTTTTAATTTCTTCTGTGACCCATTGGTTGTTCAGGAGGTTGTTATTTAATTTCCAAGTGTTTATGGAGTTTTTGGAGTTCCTTTTGTCATTAACTTCCCATTTTAATGCACTGTGGTCAGATAATATGCACGGGATAATTTCAGTTCCTTTGCATTTAGGTAGGTATTCTCAGTGCACTAGAATGTGGTCCATGTGCAGCTGAGAAAAATGTGTATTCTGATGTTGTGGGGTGGTACACTCTGTAGACATCTACTAAGTCCATTTGTTTGCAGCTTTGGTTCAAGTCTGTTATTTCTTTGCTGATTTTTTTGTCCAGTTGACTGTCTCTTTGTGTCAAAGGGGTGTTGAGGTCCTCTTTTACAATAGTATTATTGATTATATGGGTTTTCATCTTTGTTAAGATTTGCCTTACGTGGTTTGGTGCTCTGACATTTGGTGCATACATGTTTAGTATTGTTATCTCTTCCTGTTGCAGTTTTCCCTTAACAAGTATGTAGTGACCTTCTTTATCTCTTTTGATTGTTCTCAGTTTGAAGTTTACATTGTCTGCAAACATAATAGCTACTCCTGCCTTTTTCTGGGTTCCTGTTGCATGGAGGATTGTTTTCCATCTTTTAACTTTCAGTCTGTGGATTTCCTTTAGAGTAAAATGTGTTTCCTATATACAGTGTACCATTGGATTTTGTTTCTCAATCCATTCTGCCAGTCTGTTTCTTTTGACCAGTGAGTGGAGGGCATTTACATTTATGTTCATAACCGAGATGTGTTGGCTTATCATTGTCATGTTATTTACTGGCTGTGGGTTTCTTACATTTTCTACCTGTTTAATTGCTTGCTCTTCTTGAGGGTTCCTTTCTATTATGAAATTGTATTCATTTTCTTCTCTGTCTAGAATGTGTTTTAGTACTTTTTGTGGCACTCATGAAGTTCTTCAGCTGCTCTTTGTCATGGAAATATTTTATTTCTGTGTTAAACTTCAAGGATAGTTTGGCAGATACCTCAGTCTTGGTTGGAAGCTGTTTTGTCTCAGGACCTGTAATACTTTGCTCCAAGCTCTTCTTGATTGGATGGTTTATGTTGAGAAGTCTGCCATGATTCTGATGGGCTTTCCTTTATAGGTGATCTGTTTCTTTTCTTCAGCAGCTTTTAATATTCTGTTCTTTTGCTGGAGATCTGGGATCTTGATTATTATATGTCTGGGTGTAGTTTTATTATGGTTATGACTGGTAGGAGTCATATGCTCATTTACCTGTATCTTAGTTTCTGTTCTATGCTTGGGAAATTTTCTGCTATTATTTCTGCAGATATTCTTTTTATGTCATTGGTGTCTCCTCCTGCTCTTTCATTGACTCCTATTTGTCTGACATGATTTTGCTTTGCCTCATCTTGCCACTGTTGAATTGATTTTTCCGGATCTTTGTTGATTTTAAGAGATCTTTCCTTTCATGATCACTAGCTGCCATACTGTCTTCAAGATCTGAAATTCTATATTCAGCTTTATTCAAGCAGTTTTGCAAGCTTTCAGTGGAAGTTTGGATTTCCTGGAAAAGTCTTTGAGTTTGTTTCATGCGTTCTAATTTATTCCTATATTGCTCATGTAATGTTTTCATGCATTGCCTATGTTCATCTGTTCTTTTATGTGTTTCTTCTCTAGACGTGTGGAGCATTTCTTGCATTATTATTGTCATTTCATTTTTTGCCTGAGAGATTATTTCTGATCTGACCTCTCCTATGGCCTGATGGAGTTGTTTCTTTACTTCCACTGCAATCATTTCAGCAATTTCAGGTCTGTGTTTACCAAGTTCTTCTATGTCGATGTCCTTGGACTTGTTCTGAGCAGGGTGGAGTCTGAGATTGCATTTTAATTCTTTGCCTTGTCATGTTTGTTGCTGGAGACAGATCACTCAGTGTCCCTCTTCTCTGGCAGTTCAGCAAAGGTCTCTAGTGGCCCTAGTTTTCCTGATGGTCAGGCCTGCCCCTCAGTGTCTGCTGAGAAGTGCTGCTTAGTCTGGGGTCTTCCATTAGATGGTGAAGTGTACCTAGTTCTGCCAGGTCTCAGACATGAACTGTGGTTTCAGTTGATGGCAGACTGTCTGATCCAGCAACCCCTCATAGTTCAGGGCACGTGTATGACTCAGAATCTAGTTGCAGTGGTGGCACAATCCCCAACCGGTGGTCCTGTGACCCAGGCAGTTCAGGATACAGGCAAAACTCAGCCACAAACTGTAGGGTCAACAGTTTGGGGACCACCTGATTCACTGTCTCAAGTTAGCACATTACATGCATAGGATCCAGATGTGGGCCGCACCAACAGTGATCACAGACTGCCTGTGTGTGCAGCTTCCGGGAGATCAGGGTGCAAGTGAGGCCCAGACCTGAACCATGGTGCCAGCAGCTTGTGGAGCGCCCACTCCAGTACCTCACTCAGCTCTGGGCACGTGCAGGGAGGGCCCATAGATGAACCCCAGTGAGAGCAGTTCGTGGGCCTTCTGAGTGAGGGTCTCCTGCCTGTACCAGGCACATGGAGGGCAGAGACTGAGACTGTAATCGTGGCAGGATCGTGGGTCATCTGCTCTGCCCCCAGAAGGGTGATGGGAAATACCTGGTTCTCTCGGCAGCGTTCAGCTGGGAACTGTGCTTTAAGCAGGTTGTGGCCTGTCTGACTCTTCTCCAGTCAGTTCAGGCCATGCACAGGAGCCAGGCGCTGGCCGTACCAACAGCGATCACAGATTGCTTGTGTCTACGACCTCCAGGAGGTCGGGGCACAAGTGAAGCCCAGACCTGAACCTCAGTGTCAGCAGCTTGTGGAACACCCCTCCTGTACCTCACTCAGTGCCAGGCACACACAGGGAGGGCCCACAGGCGAACCCTGGGGAGAGCAGTTCACAGGCCTTCTGAGTGAGGATCTCCTGTGTGCCGAATTTGTAATCGTTCCTTCCTCTCCCTTTGCCGTCCTCTCAGAGCAAGCCCTGTCATGACGCTGACCGGCTGCTCACATGTGACTTTTAACTGATCTCTTTCTCTTCCTGTACATTTGCGTCATCCAGCTGTTGCTCCGTAGGGCCCTGAGAACAGATTTCATTTGCTCCACAGCTTTGAAACCGCTGATGGGGCCCTGTTACCTCTACTGATTAAGTCTTCTGCACAGCCTACAAAGGCTGGAAGATTTCTCCTGTTTTATCTCTTGCTATGCAAAATTACTACTCCTTAACTAATACAATTCCAAACTAGTTTCACTAATTTGTCATCTGCATGCATAGGTGTGAGCTCATGCCTGACCCAAGAGGTGGATTAACACTTTGTCTCTCAAGTGCCTCTTTTTAAAGATTCAGACAAGGTATCACTTCCTTTTTGAAGCCTCCCTCCACCTCTGAAACTCCCAATAACTATTCATTTATAGCTCCACGGATGAATACGTTTCTTCTTTATCAGATTTGGTTTCAGGGCAGAAGTTGTCTTCCTTGTATTTGTATTCCACATCCGGCGTGACAGTTGGCATATCCAAGGCTGTCAGGAGATGCGCCATGAGAGACTGAATAAAAGAATTATAATGAGATGTGTTAAGACTTTAAAAGCTTTCTTCTTGCTTCTAACTCTTTATCTTCTAATAGTTTTTCTCTATTACCTTCCCCTGCTTTATAGCTACTTGCAAAAGTGTTTTAAGGCAGCATTAGCAGTATACTGGGGTAGCAATGAAGGAATCACTGAAATTTGGAAGCAAAGAAACTAATGCTACTTTCTGAACCTTAAACGTAGGAAATCTGCTCCTAGCAGACACGATTAGTCATCAGTGCTAACGTAAACCAAAATACTGTATATGTGAACTTGAAGTAGTTTGGAACACACACACATGTAGTGCGAGGGCTGTCACTTTGTGAAGGAAAACCTGGTACATGATTATAATATAATGAGTGGAAATGTAATGAACAGTGTTGTAACCTATTTGTAGAGATTTTGTGAACATAGCAGAGTGGAGAGTTAGTCTCTAGAGGATACAATAGTTATTTTAGCTTCATCCAGGGGCTTATAGTCATGTCAAAAATACACGTGTCACTCAGAGTTATATACTTGTGTGAGGCCTCATCTTGACCTAAATGAATTCCCTATAAAATTATTCATCTTTTTGTTCTAATCTCATGTTCACCAGCAACTCTGTATTATTAATTTAGCCTTTCAGATATTCTGATAATGGAAACAAGATCTTTGCCCAGGACATTTAATGTTTAGGGCACTAGATAGCTATACTAAGGTCAGGATACCAGATGCACTTACAAGTCAAGCGTTGCCATTTTTTTCCTGCATTCTTTGTCATGGGTACTCGTGAAAGTTGGCTAGAATCAGTTATCCTTACTGAATCTAATCAGTTTTATGCCATTACAAGGCCTGGACTATGGATAAAAGACGCCACATTATTATCAACCTGTGAAACCTCTCTGGTAAATAGTCATCTGGCTTTTTCCTAAGGGCATTCTGATCTCTGGGTCCCTTTCAAACTGTAACAAGGAGTTTGTGTTACTTTCCAATCCTTAGTTCATCAATTACTGTGAAATTTTTACTGTCCTTCAGTGGAAATAAAGGAAACATTCTGACCATCTAGGCATTTTAAGATAAATCAGAGTATTTTAAATCATTTAAAAATAGTGGCTGTCATTTTTTTCTCATTTTTCACATTGAAAATCTCCAAGTGTAGTCCTTGACAAAAGTTTTCTTTTGTGAATGGTTCATGGTGGTCATATCAGTGCATAGTACAAACTAGGTACTGATTTCTCATCTGGTGAATTCTAGGTTGGAAACTAGCATGCTCCAAGTGCAGAACTCATTGCATTTGACTCAGTTAAACTCACAGTAGCTCTTATTTTAATTGATAGTGTTTCAAAAGTTTGATGGAAGAGAAATGAGCATATTTACCAATGTAAGATCTAAAAAACATTTGTTTCAATTTTCTTTCCTATAGTCCTGTCACTGTTCATCAATATGTGAATAGCCAGTATCTACTTTGCACCGTGTATTATGCAGGACAGGTATACCTGGACTCTGCTTTTGAGGTGCTTATAATTTAGTAGTCACTCCGTTATTGATCATTTGTGGATAAGTACTTTGCAGTAGTATAAATTACAGATTTTAGATTATTTGGGAGAATAATGGTAGGAGATGATAGAATTAAATGTCATTATGAATGTGATTGTAATGATAGTCCCTACGTCCTGGGAAGTCTAATGATTATCTTTAAAACTCCTTACATATATTAAAGACTGATCTGTAGTCAGCAGGTTAAATATTTATTCTGTTAATCATTAGTGTTCTAAATTCAGCCTTCTCAATTTTCCTGCTGGGTTGTTTTTCTGATTTAGTTTATATTTCATTATTTAGGAGATTTTGTTTCTGTAAGCGGTCCTGAGGGCAATTTTAAAAAATCCAAACTCCAGGAATTAGAAGATCTCTTTTTAGTGGCAGCTGGAACAGGCTTCACACCAATGGTTAAAATACTGAATTATGCTTTGAATAATGTACGCAGTCTCAGGTATGTAATTTTATCTTTAACTACCACCATTTGTTAGGATGAGGCAGTGGTGTTGAACCTATGGCATGCGTGCTACAGTCAGCTGTTTATCATTGGAAGCTCTAAAAGGTTCACCATCACTGGAAAAGTACTCTAAATTGACTGTTCCTTGGACTTTATTAGATTTGTTCTCTTTCTCTCATTCATCATTTCTAACTCTCCCTCCTATAGGCGTAGCTATTTTATTAATGTGGTTCTTTGATCTCATTTCAGTTTTTTGTATTTTTAGTTACCTAATCACATCTAAATTAAGCATTCACCCCAGTTCACTTTAGATGTTCTACTTGTACTTTATATTTTAAATGCAATTAATTAGTTACACTTAATACATTTTTTTCTTTTAAGGAAAGTGAAGTTGATGTTCTTCAACAAAACAGAGGATGATATAATTTGGAGAAGCCAATTGGAAAAATTAGCATGTAAGGATAAAAGGTATTACACTGATGTTAATTCTAAATAATCATACCTGTGTACTAAGTCTAGGCTTTGTCTATGTTTTGAATTGATCAGGAAGCTCTTCAAAGAAAAATACAAGCTAATTCATCTTTCTAGAAACGGTGTAAAAGCCCCTATGGCCAAAGAAATACTGCCTGATAAAAACCTAGGTAATGTATTATGTAAATATATATAATCCTGGATTGAGTTGCATTAAAAGTATTCTATTATCATCAAATTTGCCAGTTGGAGATTGTCTTGTATAATGAGACAGATACAATAAATCTGACAAGGATTGATTAAACAAAATTATAAAGATAATACCGAGTTTCTTAGAGCTTTGGTGACTCCCTTGTTGATTTTTCTAGAGGGGAATGTATTGTTTAGCAAGATTGCCTTCATTTTTGTTATATATATATATATATATATATATATATATATATATATATATATATCTCCTTATTACTGGCATATACCTTGGAAAATAGTGTTGTAGTTGATAGAGAACAGCTCTAGTCAGAACTGAGCTCAGAGGCAGAAAGGGTCACAAATTGAGAATTTGCATTATTGAAGAAAAGAGCCCAGCAAAATCAGCTAAAATGATTTAAGCATGTGCAGCAATTTCCCTCAAAATATTTGAAAATAGTAAGAAACTCAAGAAGAATGAAGTGGACATGCTGTTAGACTTTGTAAAGCATTTTTATAATCATTAAGAGCTAGAATTCAGGGCTTTGTAAGTTGCAAATGTATCTGAAGTAAGAACATAATAGTCTGATGTAAGTAAAATTCTAGGCCTTTATACAATTAAAGCCCTTAGAAACAGCTGTCAAAGGGGTTCCAGGTTCTTAAAAATATTTTCTGAATATCTATAATACAGGAACGCAGTGGCCTTTTCTAATTTTTTAAGCTGTTACCTCCTGTCATCCTCCCTTTCTCTTTTAATAAATTACTTTCACAAAATTAAGGCTAAGCTGAACCTACTCATCCCTGTTTATAGTCATTGATATTTACCTACTTAAAGCATAAACCCAAGAGCGTTTACTATATTTAGGTAACTGTATGGCAACTTAAAGAATGCCTTGAAGAAATACCAGGTCTTAGATTTTCATGCATCTTTTATACTCAGAAGCTTTCAAGAAGCCTAAAACCTAAATTCAAGTTTCTACTGTACTCACAACCTCGATGACTTGAGACTGTTCAAAGTGCTTAGTTCTATGGGCCTGTCTCTTCATCTTCCAAATAAAATAATGACATCTTCCCTGTTTATTTCATTGAGAAGTGTGAGGTTTGCAGAAGATAATATAGATGCTTTGAAAACTATGAAGCTTTTCCTCAGCTGTTTGCATTGTGGTTACAGCAGGTCTCTGTAAACCTGTGTGGTTTCTGTGCTGTTAGAGCTCCTCTTCCCCAAACATTAACACTGGCACCCTGGAGGCTGAGGCAGTAGGATTAAGAGCTGGAGTCCATCCTGGGCAACTTAGCAACTTAGTGGGACCCTGTCTCAAAAGAAAAAATTAAAAAAGCCTGAAGATAATGCTCAGTGCAAAAATCCTATGTTCAGTCTTCACTACCAAAAAGTAAATAAGAATTTAAACAGACAGTGGTGGAGATTGCCAACGTGTGTGGTACAACAACCGTTGTTGGTCCCCTGCCACCTTGTCTGTAGTTCAGTTTTTGTGCTGTTCTTGTGCTACTTTGTGTCTGTTTGCTGGTGTTTTTGTTCTTTTACTTTTAAAATAAAGAAATAAATAGATAAAAAAACAGTGGTAGACTTTGTAAGCTAGGTTTAAAAAAATACATTTCTGGTAGTTTTTTGACAGAAGTATGATTTAAGAGAAATCCCCTAAAAAGAAATTTATAAATTTTTAAAAGAAATGTATTGCTGTTGTAGTGACTAGACATTCTACTTTCAATCTGTTAATAGGAGTGGGATGTGATTTACAAATTAACTCATAAAAAAGAATGCGTTGACAGCTTCTGAACGTAAACAAAGTCGCTTGTGTTTTGTTCTGATTTGGTCTACATAATCGGGGTTGGTGGAAGTACGCAGGCGGGAGTATATTGAGGCTGAGGAAAGGCCTGCCTGGCTCTGGCCGCACTCACCGGTGAGTGAGGCTGTCCCGCCGCGCGCTGAGAACAGAGGTGCTGTCTGCCTTCACTCTTCCCCTCTGCGCCTTCTCTTTCTCCTCTTGGTCAGCGGTGCCTGTCCCTTTCTGTTCTCTCCCACCCTTCCTCCGCTTTCTTTGTCCTCTTCCTGGAGACTGAGCGCTCCTTGCCTGAGGTGCCAGATGGGCGCTGATCTAGGATCTCTGTAGACTCCTGGCCTTGCCTGGCTGAGGTCGCTTCAGGCACTCACTAGAAAGAGAAAGGCCGTGCTGACACAGGTGGCTTTGGAAGGGTCTCAGCACTCGTGCCCTAGGCGGAGGCCATCTGAGGGGATAGGAGCGCCCTAGCCATAAAGGCTTCTCGGTGAGCATGGGTAATGTTCTTCAGTCAAATCTAATTGTTATTTCCTGTACATAAAAGGAAAAGGAAAAGCTCAGATTTAGTGTGATTTTAATTAGTGACATGTGTGTTTTAGGATTTAAGGCTTTTAATATTTGAATATATGTTAAAACACTTTTCTGGCATCTTAACTTCCCTGTGTCACTTGTATTTTAGCGAGAAAGTGCTGACAAAACTTGTCACCAGAATACATTTCCTTGGTTAAATTACTACTGAATTATGCATATAAAAATTCTCTGAAATTTTTTACTTAAAAAGCGGAAAGACTCTAGAGTCATGTTGCATCCTTTCACTAGGTCCTGTGTGTGGTCTGAAGCAGGCCAGCAGCTGCAGAAGCTGTGTGTGCCAAGGAACAGGCGCCATGTTGGGGAGGTCGAGGGATAGGAAGGGGTCATTGTGTTTTTGTGAGAATGAGAATACAGTAGCAGAGTTGCATGGAAGAAGGGGTTTTAGAAAACAAACTAGCATTTCTGTGACTAGGGAAGGAGGTGTGGATAGTAGACTTACACAAGTAACAACATGAAAGCTAGAATGTTCTAGTATTTTAGTGACAGTACAGAGTTCAATTTTGTTCTTAGTACTTTTCATTATCTAGATAAACTAGGAGAAGCTGGGACCCCAGGTACTGTGAAATGTTAATTTGAGGGCAATGAGGAATGACTGCAGTTTTTTAAGCAAAGAAGTTGGAGGCTTGGATCGGGGTTCTTAGAACTAGTGTGGCAGTGCAGTGTCAGAGAGATTGTAACTAAGACTGTTAAGAGTTTTGTTTTGGACAGGACGCAGGGCTGGGTTTGGAGTTGTGGCAGTAGAAATGAGGCAGGAGGGCATGTGTGGGTGATAGGAAGGAGGGAGAACGGGAGGAGCAGGGGGAGCAGGGTAAATTGCCACATCTGCAAGATCTGCATGTGATTTAGAGTGAATACGTTTGTATTTCAAGACATCGTCTGAGATTACTGTTGGTCTCCTTTAAAGTAAAACCTGTTGACAAATGCATTACTTTCACTGACATGTGAGAACACTGAGGCATTCATCAGAAGCTGTCTTTCTCCCCCTCCCCCACGATTTTTTTTTTTGGCATTTTATGGGTTTTCTGAAGTTATTTTTACGTAACTTTATTTTTAGTCTTTTCTGGCTCTTCTGAAATCATAGAGCAGAGAGAAATTTTAGGATGTTTGTTGATATGCTCTCTCCATCACACTCGGTGCTATAATTATTTCAGCTTATATCTTGAGATAAGAAACCCTCCATTAAGGAAGTCTTTATTTTTTTTGGTACCAGAAATCGAAGTCAGGACCTCGCACTTGGCCAGGCAGGCACTTGTGCCCCTGAGCTGTATGCCTGGCTGGAATTCTTTATTTTAACTTAGAATTATTTTTGCTACTGTTTAAGCAATTTTCTCATCCTATGAAGAAGGTGATATGCAGGATAGCAGCCTCTTTGCAAATCCTTAAATTGTATTCATGCCATCTATTCACTTTTTCCATTAGGTACCCAAACTTATAACTAAGGGACCATTATGTGAACAAATACAAAATGCATGGAAATGTGCATCTTTTATGTAAAGGTCCTGGTTACTTACCATCTATCTAGTTGATGCCTGCCATTGATTATGGTTTTTGTTGTTGTTTTAAAGCATCTCAGCAAATAAAAATTGTGACTAGGTCTTTACTGCACATTACATACATTTCACCTTTAAGGTATATGTTTTGTTTTATTCCAGTGATAGACTCATTAGGAAAAGAACTGTAGGAGACCACTGTTCTATTCTAACTTAACTGTGCACTTTCTGTCTTACCCCAATATATGTATATAATTGGAAATTTCTCAGACAGTGGTTCTACAGCTGCTTTGGGATTCTCTTTGATATGCTAATGAAAGATTAGGAACCTTCTTTCTAGAAAAATGTACTTATGTATATACACTTATGTAATTTTATATATGACAGCACATGGTCTTGTTTTGCCAAGCATAATTTTAAATATTAACCGGTATATCTTCTTTGTAAGTTCCTTTATTCCCTCAACAATTACTTTTTGTCCCCTTTTGTTGAGCCAGGCCTCTGTAGAATACTGACGAGAAGTCAGGAACTATCTTCTTACATAGCAGTGAGAAGACACCACATTTTGTCCTTTTCTAACATTATCCAAATTTAAGGACTAGGAAGAAGAAAACCAAGTTAATGAAAGAAAGTACTGGTTGACTATCACTTATCCAAAATGCCACTAAAAGTCTTTTAGATTTTGGATGTATTGGGTTTAGGATGTTTTGAGATATGACATGATGCTCAAAAAATTTCAGATTTTTAGAGCATTCTGATTTCAGAATTTGAAGTCAGGTCTGCTCAACCTGTATCTGGTTAATAATATCCCTTAGTTACTGCGGACTGATCAGACCCACAATCTCCCAAACAAGGGTACTGTGAAGCCTAAATAAAAGGCAGATGGGATGATTTCAGGGCTCCAGAGGGATCAAAACCCTCTCACAGAATTCAAGATTCTTTCAGGACTAAGACCAAGACCTTCTCTGGGTGGCCTGTATTTATTTAGTTATCAGAACAAGGGAGGGGAATACTCAAGAAGGGTGGAAACTGCTCAAGGACTTCTCTAAATAAAGTATTAAGTTAATCTACCCAGGAGTGACATGCCTGTGACTATAATCTTTATCTAGTTGAGGTTGGACCCAGGTGTCCTTGGCTGTGATCTTGCCTTGTCCTTTGAGGCTTTCCAGTTTCGGCACCAGTGACTCACAGATGTACACTTACTATGAGTCTATCGCCAATCTCCAGACAAGGAACCTACGTCTTGGACACACTCACAAGTAAACATGGAAAGCCAATTGGTTAAGTCCTGCTCAGAGCTGCTTTGTAGTCAGACCATCAAACCTGTATTTGGGGAAGTTGTTATCTATAAAGTAGATTAATACTAATATTAAATTGGAACCTTGAAGGTAAGAAATAAAGTATAGTTTTATAGGGTTCTGAATTTAAAATCATAGAATATTAGAGTTGTGAGAGATTTCATAGTTTTCTTCCCTTCTTCCACAAGTAGATCTCTAAGACTTAAGAGGCTAGGGCCTGTGTCCGAGCCAGGACAGTTCTGTAGCCCTGGCTGGTGCTCTTACTTGGTCTGCAGGTGCCAGGCTTATCAGTTCTGGGGAACCTTAACCCAGCTGAGGCACAGTGATAGAAAGGCAGCTGTTACAGACACATTTTTGTTCTGTTCTTTTTTGGTTCCCTTGTCCCCTCAAGTGAGGAGATACTCACATCAACTCTTTCATAAGCTTTAAATTAATGGATAACCAATATTGACAGTACTACTCTTCAGGAAATACCTGCTACTCACTAAAACATGCAGAAATGCATTTGATGCTGTTGAATATGGTAATAATTTAGTTTTGTAAGATAAGACAGCAAACAGAAGAGGTACAACATGGAATTTTGAATTTATTATAGCTTTTCAGCTTTACTTAATAGTTTACTATGTCTGTGGGAAGATAGAGTCTGTAGTTACATTGTGAGATTTAGATTGATCTTCTGTCCGTGTTAATTCCCTACACTTTTTTATTTTTTTAGTACTGGGAATCAAACTCAAGACTTTGTGCTTGCCAGGCAGACGCTTGTGCTGCTGAGCTATATCCCCACCCCTCCCTACACTTTCTTTAATCTGTTTTATTCATAGTGTTTGAGTGGTCCTGTGTGTTGACCAGATAGCCAAAGCAGACATGATCCTGTCCTCATGGGGTTTGTAGTCTGATGAGGAAAGTAGGCAATAAAGCAATCATAGTAGAACTACATACTTGCAACCTGACATAAGGGCTGTGGAAAAAGGGAAATATGTGTATAATGTGTGATTTAAGGACCCTAGACTGGTGGGGGGCAGCACCTCCCTGTAGACGTGATGTTTGAACTAAGAACCGATGAGCGAGGATAGTAAAAGCTGAGAGAAAGCAGACCGAGAATGGGCAGTGCGACTGCACGAAGATTGACAAAGGCAAAGAGTTAGGAGCTGGGGCTTGGTAATGCCTTAGATCCGGTGGTGAGGCAGAGGAAGATTCCCAGGGTGAATCTGAGGTTTTTGGCTTGTGCGATCAAGCGGACTGTGTTGCCGTGGCAGAGCTGACATCAGGTAGGAAGCAGGGAGATCACAAGTTCAGGCTTTTGGTCTTGGAGACAGCAGCAGCAAGGAGGCAAATAGGCTTCTTAGTCAAATTGGTTGTAAGGGTTTGGACATTATTGGAGAATTTTGAGCCAGAGATTAAAATACATGTCATGGAAAACGGCTCTTTGTTGTGAGCAGATGGTTAACAGAAGGGTGGAGATCCCTTGGAATTCTCTTTTGATGAGTCCAGCCAAAAATGCTGAGTTACCTTCTTGTCAATAGCAAAATCTAATCCTTAGTACATATCAGTTTACCTGTATGCCAGGGATTTTCTGGCAAGTGTATCAGTCTTGATATAGTAAATTGTTCTTTAGGGCAGGTGTTTCGTTGAATTTGAAACTTGCTAATAACATGTTCAAAATAATAGACTTTAAAACTTTCCTTGCCTAGATTTGATGTTGAATATATTCTGTCAGCACCACCCTCTGAATGGAATGGCAAACAGGGACAAATTTCATCAGCTCTTCTTTCTGAATTTTTGAAACGAAGCGTAGAAAACTCCAGAGCCCTCCTCTGCATTTGTGGACCAACGCCATTTACAGAACAAGGAGTAACGTGAGTAGCTCTGTGATACAGCCTGAAATGAAGATCTTCCATCAGAAATGGTTCACTTATCTCTGGCATCTTCCTTAGCATGTGAACATTCACTTTAATAATATGTTAACAAAGTTTTTAATCTTTATATAAGTAAAGGCTTGGAGGCCAGGATTTGCATATTCATAAGATTGGTGCCACAATCTTTTTTGGGACATTAAGCTGAACCTCTTCCACCAAAACTTGATAATATAAATAGTAATTAATAAGTAATGTTAGTCTCATTGTAATTTTCAATCTTCATTTTTTTCAACTGGTTAAATATTAGTAAATAATAGAAACAGTGATCCAAAACCAGGCAGCAAGATATGAAAGAGGTGCTACGTGAGTGAACCTCTTCCACTAATGTTTTTTTTCCTTGCTAGTGTTTAACTGACCCTAACATTTCCTGGATTTAGCATGCTGTTTTATTTTTAATTACAAAAAGATTGACCCTAATCTAAAAGTAAAGGAATTTCATTTTTTTATGAATAGCTACCTTGTCTTCTGCTGTGTGACCCTGCTATCTTACCAGTACTCTATCGCAATGTGTACTTTATAGATTGCGGTGTAATACTTTTAAATGACTAGAATCACAAACCCTTCGGCATTGAAAGACTGGCTGAGAAGGACTCTCTTTTGGAAGTACCATAGTATTACTAGATTCTTTTCCTCCCATGAATGACAGGCTTCTTGAGGGCTGATACTGTCATTCATTTAGTTCTCTGGAACTTAGAGTATACTCCTTCTACACTGGTGCCTCAGTACGTGTGTGCTCAGGAGTCTTCAGGGTGTAGTGGCACATATCTGTAATCCTAGCACTTGGGACACTGAGGCAGGAGGATCATGAGTGTTATGGTTTGGGGCTTATTTTCAAGGGGAACAATACAGTGCAGGGCACATATTTAATAAGATTATTTATAATAGTCACCCGAAGAATGATATACAAGAGAGTACAGGAAATCTGTCCACACACCATAGACCAAGAATCCAGCTGAGGGCCTGGATCCCATGATAATGTTCTGCAACTTAAGTCCTAGAGCTCATAGCAGTGCCTCCCATGGGTCCGCCTGGAGGCCCAGAGCCCACAACAACATCTCATGCAGGTCTGTTTCACAGATCTGCACTGGGAAGGTCCAAAGGTTGGTGGAATCTAGGGAGTCTGTGCCAGCAGGCTAAAGGATCTGTACTAGCAGGCTAAGGGATCTGCACTGGAGCCAGGAAGCAGTGCTCAGAAGAACCAGAGCTCCCCTGAAAGGTACCACAGCCATCCTCAGCAACAGTGAGGTCCCGAGCTCCTGTGATGATCGAGATGGCCAAGTTCTCATCAGGGAAGCCAACGCAGCAAGCTTCTCCGGGAGACTGGCAGTGCACCATCTCCTCCTCCGGAGCCAGGAAACGATGCTCAAAGTGAGGACCAGAGTTCTCCCAAAGTGAACTGAAGCCATTCTCGGTGCCAACAAAGTCCCAAGCTCCTCAGGGGATGAAAACAGCTAAGTTCATCAGGAAAGCCAGCACAACAAACTCCTTCAAAACAACCAACAGCTCTTTACAGTATCCACCAGCTCCAACAGCCTTTCTCCACTCTCAACAGCCTCTCTTCTCCAGGTGTGCCTCTTAGACTGCTGGCAGCCGTCCCCGGGGGGCCTCCCACACCCTGCTCCACGCTTACTCAGTTCAGCTGGGGGTTGTAAGTAGACCACTGGTTGTCAGTCTACCGTGATGAGTTTAAGTCTTCCTGCCCAGCGCTCCCATCCCGCCACCCTACAGTAGGGCAGGTGCTACCCAGCAGGCTGCGGGCCTCACAGCCGTGTTCTGGCCCATTTGCCAGCCTTGCTGCTGCCAGTATGGACCCAGATGTCCCTGGGACAGCCCCTCCCCTGCCAGCCTCGAAGCCTGCCGCCTGCCCCTCTGCTCTGGACCAGTCTCCCTGGCCCCATCCTCCCAGGCCCGGCAAGCCAACTGGCTTTACTTCTTCATTTGATGAAAATGAGCTGTTGCACAGCCATTGGCACCTCTGCTGGGGAAACAGCCTGCAAGCAAGGTCACAGCCTCGTGTCAAAAATTTTCTCACGTCGGAGACCGAGAACTCTTAGAGGCATGTATGTCATCCCTTCTCCAGAGAAAACATATCAAGAAGCTTCCTTCAAGGATCTACTTACCTTGATAAACCACTAATAAGCCACTGTCTGTCAGTGTCAACTGCAGTGTTTCTAACCGGATCTAGCACTAGAAGCTGCCCCATCTGTTTGCCAAGGTGGAGGGAAAGGAAATGGAATCAAGGCAGTTATAGTCAACATGGTTGACTTGCATAGGAGCTTAACCAGCTTCCAGTGTATCACACCATGCACAATACTTTGGTTGTGATCCAGGAGCACAGACGCACTTTGAGAGAAAGGATGACCGACCGGTACAATGGATCTTACGAGACAAATCAGCTAGAAGGCATGTTGGATGAATTCATTTACAAATTTATTCGCTGTTCTGAATGTGAAAACCCTAAAACAGATCTGCATGTGAATCTGAAGAAGCAATTGGTAATTCTTGAAAAGCCTGTGGCTATCCTGGCATGCTTGATATACATCATAAACTCTGCACATTCATTCTCAAAACCCTATCTGAGGTAGCTCTGGTGGAACAGGGAAAAAAATAAAAATAGGGCAAAGACAAGGAAAATGACTCTGTACCCAGCAGAGAGCCGCCACTGCCGCCACCACCACCACCACCACCATCACTGTCACGTGACGCGAATCCTCCCTTTTTGGCGGAAGCAGGGGAGGAGGGTGGCCGGAGGGAGGATGCAACCGACGGAGCCCGGAGGCGCAGAAGCGTGCGGCGAGCCGGTGACGTGCACGTGATTGGGAAGAACTGTGGGAGCGCGTATGAATATCCCGTTGGGTTTTGTTCAGAAAAAGAAAGAGGAGGACATAATATGGAGTCATTTGACAATCGTGGTGGCAGCAGAAAGACGAGATGTAAAAGTCCTGGGCCCCCAGTTCTGACATTCTTTTTAATCAGGTGATTGGAGAACAAAAGAAATACAGGTGCCATTTCCTAAGCATGTGTCACAACAGCAAAGCTCAGTGGTACCTTCTTCATGGTTTGGCGTGTGTGGGAGCAAAGCATCAAGCTCAGCTCCTCCCCAAGGCCCCGTATATCCTGAAGGAGATGCATGCTACAGCCTGTTTAGAAGAGGAGGTCATCACGAGCTGCTCAGAAGAGGCACCAAAGAAGTATGTTTCCAAAGAACTTGCCAAAGAGGTTGATGTTACAGCAGAGCCATTTACAGGATGCTTGGAGGAAGCAGAGGAAGGATCTTCTGGTGGTGGTGAAGAAGATGAAGATGAGAACATGAGGTGCGGGATTAGAAGATGTGCCGAAAGCTGAACTGAAGCTTGGCAGTAAGGGTGATGACACTGATCCTAATGCCGTTTAGAAGGCCGAATGCACCCGACATAGATGGGGAGTGTAATGCTGCAGGTTTTCCTCCATTATCAGCTGGAAGTGCAGCACATATGTGCAAAAGCTGAAGTGGTTTAACGTCATGCTGCACTTTATACTTACAAAAAGATAGTCATAATCTTACTATTTTTGTATTTTTAAAAATCAACTCTATAATCTGTATAACTCTTTTCTTAATTTCTCCTCTGAGCTGATGTTTTAATGTTGTACTGGTTGACTCACCCCGAAATTCAGTAATCATTACAGGGATTCCTAGTATTACTTACCCCTGAACATGCTGCATGGAGTTGCCTTTGAGAGGTTTCAAATCGGTACTTGAAAATCATAGCATCTACCTTGTGATTTCAGTTTGGAGCTCATATCTTTGATTTCCTGGTCTTACTGTCTTGGTGGATATTGTAGGTCTTTCTTAAGTTGAAAATTACATTACTTTCCCATGCTATCATTTTGCTGAACTTTCTTTACAAAGACTTGTTCTGACACACTGGTTCTTAGGGCCTGTTAAAGTTATTCTCATGTCTGCCAAATAGGTTATATTATAAGTATCCCTATCCACAAATTCTGTATCAGTGGATTCAAACAACTGGTGGATAAAAATTTTTTTGTTTACTTTCATCTGTACTGAACATGTATAAACTTTTTGGGGCCAGTATTCCCTAAGCAATAGAGTATAACAACTATTTATATAGCATTTACATTGTATTGGGTATTTTAAGTAATCTAGACATGATTTAAAGTATATGGAGGGATGTGCATATATAGGTTGCAAATATTCTGCCATTTCATATAAGGACCTTGATTATGGATAGGCATAGATCCAGTCCTAGTACTAAAAAACAAATGTGTAATCACTCCAAAATGTTTTCCATGTTGGGTGAACATCTCTGAATTTGTATGCTATCATAACAGGAAAGCTCAGAAGGCTATTTTTTTAAAAAAAGTATAGACAAGATTCAGAAGCTTATTTTCTAAAAAACACAATAACGATCTTTTGATCTATCGAAGATCAGATTAAATAATCCTAAATTATTGCAGGCTGATCAGGCCCGCAATCTCCCAAGCGAGTGGACAGACAAAGGCGTTAATAAAAAATGAGGCAGTGGGATATGATTTCAGGGCTTCCAGGAGGGAGTAATTCTTTTCCAGCTTCTATGTTCTCTGAATTAGCCAAAGACTTTTCTGGGTCACCTGTTTTTATTAGATTTTCAAATAAGGGAGGGGGAATACTCCAAGTATGATTATGTTAATTTAGGAGAGCTATGTTATCTCCAGGAAGGCCTTCACAGCAGGGCTGCAAAGCCATAGTTTCCTTGAAGTTAATGAAAGTAGGAGCCAGCTGTTCTCACCTGCGGTCACCTTGTCCTTGAGGCGTCACAGTGTCACAGGCCAATACAGGCCTCAGCAGTGACCAGTAACTCATAGAGGTTCCTTTACTGTGAGTCAGCTGCCTATCTGCAGACAAGGTGCCTAAGACTTGGACAACTCCCAAGTAAATATGAAAAGCCAATTGGTTAATGCTAAATCCTGCTCAGAGCCACTTTGTAGTGGTCCCCAACATTGATCCACTAGCTAAATAGATGTTGAGCTTTGGAAGTTTACAACGGTCTAGTGGTGAAAGCAGACACATATAAAGTTAACCAAAATATGACTCAGTTCATAAATATTCCTACTAGGATAAACTCAAGATGTTATGGAAATTCAGAGAGAGACAAGTCACTTTTACCCAGTGGTATATATATTGGAAAGACAGCAGTAGGGTCAGAAAAGACCTATTGAATGATGACTGAAACGTTACCAGTTAGAAGAGAAAGGGATGGGTAGCACAGGCAGAGAGAGAGAAGGAACAGATGCACAAGAGTAGACATAGTCAAAGACTAAACAAGTTTGGCTGGAGACAGTGCATAGCTGGAAAGGTGAGATGGGCTCAGACAGAGACTTGCCGCTTAGGTCAGAACTCCTGTGCCCAACTGGCCCTTTGAGGGAATCTATATGTGCTCTAAGACCTGTCACCTGGGCCTTTCGTCCCAGCCCTACCACCTAGAATAGTCTTACAGCCATTTCCTGGGTGTCCAGGGGTCAGATACTTTTTAACTTACCTGCGAACAGGAATAAGTAGTAATACGTAAGCATATGAACTGCTTAGAACAGTGACTAAGTGCTTAGCGCATAATTTAAATAAATGATTGTTATTCTAGCAGCATTTTAAACAGAGCCACCTCCAAGGTTTCAGTCTCATGTTACACCGTTTCCAAAGCTGAATTCTATTTCAACTGTAGCGTCTGTCTGCTTTTCCTGTTCAGTGAGAGGATGAAGGTAGAATGGTAGGGGAATTAATGCCTCAATTTGAAACTGATGAATAAAGGAGGAAAATACAGTAAATCTGCCTTTTCTGTATGAGCCATTCTAGTAGATGACCACATAATAACTGAGCGTGCATTCGTCCTCAGAGAGCTCCCGCACTGATTAAAGATGCTATCAGTAGCCTGTCACCAGTGTCAGCGCCTAATGGCTAATGGACCTGTGCTTATATCACCAGCAGTCACTAGCATCCAACAAAAGAGGTAGCCATATACTGTGTGCCACTGGCAGGAAGAACACAGCCTATGACATAGTCTTGTCAAAAAGAATTCATCTGGATCTGATTGAGCTTCTAGATTTAGTTAATAAATTTTGGCAATAAGTGGACATAGGAGCATGTTATTAAGGAATCCTCAGGGATGCTGGAAAATGAAGGCTGTAGGAGACTCAACAGATGAACCTCTCATCTTTTTCCAAATGTATAGATTGCAGAACACAGAAATGGTTGGGAATGAGAAATATCTTATAGATTGAAATATACTGAGAACTATCAGCCTATTACAATAAGTAAACTAAATTTGAACACTGATGAGGTAGTCAGTGACTGTAGGAATTACTGTCAGGGTTTTTAGAAGTAATTGATGTGGGTTTTAAAAATACATATGAAATAGAGAAAATGGAAATGTACAATGGTATGATGATAAATCTTAATCTCATTTAATTTCAAACGTGTCCTCTATAAAACACATTTTTTTTTTTTCAGGTTGCTGCACGATCTTTGCTTTTCCAAAGAGGAGATCCACAGTTTTACAGCATAATGAAGAACTGTCATTTTCCTTATTCAGCTAGTTTATTAAATTTGTGATTGCTTAGAAATTTTTAAGAGAAAATTTTTGTATGTATTACAAGGTTAACTAGAATCTAGTCTTCAGTTTCTTAAATGAAGTCAAATTTTCCTTCAGTACAGATAACTTGTTGACTTTATTTTGTACCATAACTTATTTTACTATTAATATTTGACCTGGAAAGGCAGTCATAGAAACAGATACACAAAAGATTCTTTGTTATGAATTACAAATTTCCTTATTATTGAAATTGTATCACTGTTTTAAAATAAGTAGCTATGTTTTATGACGTGATAAATGATCACTTTGATCACATTTCTATGCTATAAATTGTGAGCAATACAGATTAAATTTTACATTGCACTTTTAACTCAGGAAATGATCATTTATGTCCTTGTTATTAATAGTAAAACATGGAATTCTGTAACTTCTTGAGCGATCTAAATAATTTTATGTATATATTTGCCATTGAATCAGTAGAATAAAATTATACTTAAATATTTTTTAATACTCGTGGTAGAAATGTGTTGAATGCAACAAAACTGGGCTGATGTCTTAAAAAGAGAATTTTAAAAGACACCAATAAAAGATGTTGGAGACATTTCATACATACTATTTTGAACCAGATCTGTTAGTTTAAAAGGAACTTAACAGCTATTTTGATTTTTAGTCAAAACTAAAGGCATCAAAAAGAGAATGAAAGTGTACCCTTTAGTCCATGGCCTAAAATAATCACTGGTGCTTTGGACTGAGTCAAATTATAATTCTTTTTGAGCCCATCCAAAACACCTAGAACCGGAGAAATACGCAGTCCTAGATTTAGATTCTTTCCCCAGCGGGCTGCTCTGGCCACAGCTGGCAGTTCAGCAGGAAGCCCCTAGGCTCTGGTATGTGGGGCAGCTTCCACCCCTTGCTGCTTTGCAAACCCTCAGATCCTTTCACTGACTGGGATTCAGCAAAAGGTATAAGCAGAGTCGCTGGGAGCTTTCCATGAAGAAACTGCTGAATACACAGGTGGCTACTATTTAAGCTAAGTTAGATTTTTCATTTTAATGTAGCAGCAGCGTTTGCAAGAAGTAGAGGGTGGGGGGAATCTCCAGTTTCCCTGTGATTGAGTTTGTAAATTGCTAAAGCTTCACGGAATGATGGTGCACGCTCAAGAGGAACGCCGTGTTAACACTCCCCAAATGTGAAGTTCCCCGCATGCTGATGGCAGGATGAAAACGGGTCACTTTTCCCTGGGCTTCCCACTTCTGCAGCCAGTTCCTCCCTTAACGTCATTTGCCCCGCAGTCACCCCGCTGTCCTGGGCTGGCAGCGCGTGCTGGTGGCTAGCAGGAGCATTTCCAGCCGCACGCCCCTCTACCGTCTTTTTTTTTCCCCTTAAAAGGGATCATGTGCCAAAATTCATTTTTGTAGTTATTAGTATATCAGATCGCTCTACCTTAGCCAACGTTTCTTTGTCAACTTTTCTAACTTTTTTTCTCCTTTTCTCCAGTCCTTTTCTAGTTACTTCGAACAGCCTCCTGTTACTGTCTCTATATATCTTTCTGGGACTGGGGATGTAGCTCAGTGGCACAGCGTCTGCCTGGCACGTACAAGGTCCTGAGTTCGATTTCCAGTGCCAAAAAAAGAATCTATGTATCTTCCTACATTTAATTTAGTGTTTTGCTTATTTAGTTTTTGCAGTGCTGGAGATTAAACTCAGAATTTCGTGTGTGCTAGTCAAGCACTCCACCACTAAGCTATCTAGCCCCTTGCATTGTAGTTTAAAGCAAAACAACTCAAAGCCAAAAGCATCTTTTGGGTAATCTTTGCTCACATGAAATTACCAATTATCAGTTACATGTTAATAATTCCCAAGTTGTAATCTCAAATTTGAAAATCCACTGGGGTTCTTGATTCAGTTTTCGATATCCAGTACCTCCTACAAACTATCTGGATTTTCTGTACGCTCATCAGTCTCAACATGTCCCAAACTAAACTCTCTCCTTGACCATCTCTTCCTAAATCTGTACTTCCTCTTGAATTCTGTATTCTACCTACTCAGCTCTTCTGGAACTCATCAACAAAGATTTGCAATTAGGAAAGAGATTTGTGTTCAGAGTCCCATGGCTTGAGAAGTCTGCTTGCCTCCTTTATACATGCCTGTTAATTTCCTATTGCTGCCAGAACAATTCACGGCACACCTAGTGGCTTAACCCCCATTAATCTGGGAATGGTAGTGCATATCTGTCATCCCGGCCCTTAGAAAGATCGCATGTTTGAATCCTACCAGGGCAAGTTAGCCAGACCCTGTTTGAAAATCTGAAAGGCTGGGATTGCCATGACCTGTGCAGTGAGTGGGATCCTGATAGGGGCAACGGAAGATGAAGAAAAAACTATAGACATATACTAAAAGGAAAGCTGGGACCGGGTGGGACCTGACCTGTCTGATGGAGAGGCAGTGACAGCCCAGCATGCTCTGCCTCTTTATTTATACACTGTCAAAAGGAGAGGAAGTGCTCAGCGGGGTCAAAAGTGCAAGGTCTCTGTTTTGCTGAGAACCCCAAAAGTGAAACATTCTCAGCTCTCTGTGCTATGGTTAACGGGGAAGAACACCAAAACCAGACACCTGCCGCACGGTCTTGCTTACGTGGCTCACCTCTGGCTCAGCTGCAGCTCTGCCGCTCTGCACGGGGGATGTATCTCAGTGCAGAGCCCTGGACTCAACCCCAGTACCACAAAGCAGTAGCAGCAACAACAGAAACATCTGAGTCTGTGGCTCAAAAGTCTGAGAAGGTGTGGCTCAGCTGGGTCCTCTGAAGAAAACCTCACCAGGCTGAAGTCCATTGTCAGCTAACTGGACTCTTTAGGCACCCAGAGGAAGACCGTTTTTAAAGCCTCATTCATGTTGGTAAAATTCAGTTCCTCGCATTTATAAGACCGAGTTCCTTCCCCTTTCCTTGACAGCTATCAGCTGGGCATCGGTCTTTGTTTCTTGAAGCTGCCCATACATTTCTCGGGCTTTCTGTGTGGCTCCATTCAAACACTGGGGAATCAGATCCCTCTCACGCTTTGAAGCTCCTTGAATTCTGCCCATTTTTCTTGCTGCAGCTAGAGAATGTTCACTGCTTTTTAAGTCCTGTGGTTAGATCAGACTCTTGCAGACATAAAGTAATCTCTGTTGTCAGTTAGGTTATCTCGGTTACAGTTTCAAAGTCCTTTTGCTATCTAACATTAAAAGTTTGCATGCATTATGATGTTGAAATATTTGGTGAGACATTTTGTCTTACCACAGTCTAAAAAGAAAACAAATTTTTAGACTCCAAAGTAAAATGATTAGATTTTGCTTAGATCTCAGTATAGGCCTTCAGTTTTTACCTTAACAAATAAAGCATGAGAAGAACTATAGCATTCTAGAATAATGAGCTTCTTTATGCTGGCAAAAGCTTGGCTTACGACTTTTGTGGTCTACCTTCTCAGTGCCATAAGTGGCCCTGAGTCAGCATGGGGCAGAATTTGTTAGTCACAGAGCACCTCTGTGCAGATGAGCCAGACTCTCGGTGGTTTACTATACTATTTTGAATTTTTGGTAATAGGTTGAAAACCAGTCCCAGCCTCATAGTATCTTTCAGCTTGGGTTTTATAGTGAAGTCCTCTTCTCCTAGATTTGCCAGTTTGGCAGACCTCAAAACAGTGCCAGAGTGATTATATAAAATTTAAAAATGTATTTCCTTTCTTAGTTAAAATTCCTTCTAACGTCCATCCCTCACTCATGGAACAGCGGCTCTCTCTGAGGCACAGTATTATTCATAAAGCCAAAAGACGGAAACATCCCAAGTACACATCCTTGCTTAGGCAAAGTGTGATATATCCATATAATGGGATATCTGGCCATAAAAGGAAGTAAAGTACTGATACATGCTGCAAGGTGGATGAAGGGAAAGAAGCTAGTTATAAAATCTCACTCATATGATTCATATTACATGGCTAGAAAGGGAGGTCTGTAGATAGAAACAGTAATGGTTGCTAACAGGGCACGGACGTAGGGAACGATATGGAGCAGTATGGTTAGTTTTCCCTTTTGATGAAACGTTCTAAAGTTGATGGTGTTTGTCATTGCATATACTTGTGAATATGCCAAAAACCATTCAATTGTACACTTCAGTGAGTGAATTGTGTGATATATTAACTCAAGCTTAATAACATAATAGGATGTTTTCAGATATTAAGACTAAGCTAGAAAGAATGTAATAATATATGAATTTTCATTAAAAGTGAAAAGAATTTAAATCTTTAAAAATATGAAAACGATTCAAGGGGAGTGGTAAATATGGAAGACAGGCAAAGAATGTTCAATATATAAATAATACTAGTCCTTGAAAGGGAAAATAACAAGTCCTAAAAACTATGTGCTTAGAAAAAAAACTTCCTGTAGTTAACAACAACAACAAAAATGACATGAGGCTGGGCGTGTTGGCGCATGCCTGTAATCCCTGGCACTCAGGAGGCTGAGGCAAGAGGATCACCGCAAGTTTGAGGTCAGCCTAGGCTACATAGTGGGTTCAAGGCCACCTTGAACTACACGAGACTCTGACTCTAAAAATAAACAAAAAACAACAAACCTGAAATGAACACTGAAAGACCACACTGGTGAGCGGTCAGTGAAAAAAACAACATCAAGGTAAATTCCAGTAAAAGGACTGAAATTCAAACAAAAAGCAAAAACCTTCAGTTTTCTTGATAAAAACAAATCAAAGGAGCTAACTCATGGCTTAAAAGACAAAGACAGATCAGACGTTTCAGCAGCAGTGGTTTACCCTGTAAGAAAGTATTATAGTATATTTAGGATACTCCTGGGGAAAAAATGTGAGCCAGGGATTTTTTTATGAGCAACAAAAAAATTGTTTTTAATATTAAAGGCATAAACTATTACTGAATGTAAAACTTGAAGAAATACTCTTTTCAAGAGCCTTTTCCCTAAGGAATCAGTAAAAGAAGATTAGACAACCAGGGAACCAGAGAGATGCTGATAAAAGGAGTGTTGGTGAGCATTAAGAACTATGTTGTACATTGTAGAACTAAGACGAAAGGAGGGTTGAAATGAGAGATGTAAAGGTACTATGCTCTGATGTGGCAATAGAGCTCTTAAGACAGCGGGGAAAACAGGAAAAAATCTTTTAAACTACATCAGTATCAGCAGTGGTTGTATTAGTGATTAGTAATGTGAAATAAAGCATGTGCATAATTAAAAAAATAAAATGTCATCTGATCTTTGGCTTCTATTTCAGATTTAAATACTTTGGTGAGGTGGGTTATAACTGCCTTTGTAGTTAAATTAGACTTTGAGAGGACTTTTAACAAAAGTCTGAAAGCACTGGAGATCAAATACAGTCAAGGGTCCACAATACTATCTCCATTGTGGTTCAAACCATGCAAGATCTTTTCCAAGAAGAAAACTCGATAACAAACAGCGGGCTGGGGTACGTGTGCCCTAGATTCGTCACCAGTGCTCTAGGTGTTAATCCAAGGGGGAATTAGAGTAACATTCAAACAAGCAAATGATAGGGCCAGAGGCACTTCATATCTCATGTCTGTTAAAAAGCACCAGATGTAGACCAGTTGCTCCTCATTAAAAACTACATAAATTTTTAAAATCCAGTGCAGCATTTATTCAGGAGTGTAAGGTCCGGACAGACCTCCTCAACCTCCTCATTCCTTGGGTGGGCTCTCCTAAACGATGTCACTTACCATCTTTGTAACCTCCCAACACAAATTAATACCTGGCTTAATGACCACATTGCTCTTTTCTGAACACAGTTCTGTTTGCATTCCTTGCAGTAATTAGAAGATGAGTCAGTTCCAGGCACCTTCAAGAGCAGAATGCTCAGCACTATGCAACACATGACGAATGTATCACTGGTTTCTCATCGCTACTGAACTCAGATTATGTGTATAGTACATCTCAAGATACAGCCATAATGAGTACCCATACAATATAGCACGAAGCCTCTGCAAGACTGGGCTTCTCTGAGGACACACACACACACAGTCTTCTAGTTGTAATTAGGTCCTCACTGTCAATGAAAAGGGTCTTGTTATTTCTCCCTGATGGTTTGATCACTCAACAGAGGTCTTGGCATTTGGGGAAGTTGGTAGGGAGAAAAAGCAGCTGAAAATGAGCAGAGATGCACTTTAAAGGCAGCGATACTTTCAGCAAACTTCTCTAAAAACTAGTCACCTCCTTTCTGAATGGCAGGTAACATTTTGTTGCCCTTTTCTTTTTTAATCATAATCAGTGTTGCTTTAGAAAACCACATTTACTCACCTATAGTTCAGAATTTGATTTGCTTTTAAAGTGGTTTTCATTTTAAGCCAATATGTGAACTTTCCAATTGGATATATGAACACTTCTGCAGAACACATTAGACAAGGAGAAAAGCAAAATCTATAATGGCCCAGTTGAAAAAAATAAAATTATAAACTTCTGAAAAAGATAGCACAAGCCAGGTGTGGTGGCACACACCTGTAATCCCAGCACACGGGGGCTGAGGCAGGAGGATCATTGCAGGTTCCAGGCCAGCCTGGGCTGCAAAGTGAGCTCAAGTCCAGCCTGAACTGAATAGCAAGACCCTGTCTCAAAGAGATTAAAAAAAAAAAAAAAAAAGGAAGAAAGAAACCACAAAACACATGGCTAAATACAGAGAAGTATGTTTTCTGATGAATCTGATACCCCATACCAAATTCATCCCAGTTATCAGCTACCTAGATTGAACTTCTCAGCACGTTTTTGGTAGCCTTACAGTTTAATATATTTCCTAGCATTCAATTAGAACTTAGTTTTGTCTGAATCCAAATCCATAGTCCTAGTCACTAAACTGGTTGTGTATTTATCTTTGTCTTTCTAGTATAGCTAACACTGTGCCTTGCACATAGCACCTGCTTAATATACCTTGTAGTTTAAATTACCTATAGTGTATCGGGCCACAAATTGTTACCCTTCGTTCATGTCAGTAGCGCTTCTCCTAGATTAAACCCCTACTGCATGACCCAAAGTAGTGAACTTCACATAAAGTTTTGGTAATTCGTTTTGTGAATTCCTATTTTGACTAATTCTTATACTTTTTTATTTTGTGTGAAAATAAAACAAAAATTTCATGACAAAATGATAAAAGAAGTGTAAGAATAGTTAGTACAGTGTTTGGCATTATCTTCAAAGTAATTACTCAGAGTACAAGACATAGACACCTATAAGAGTTTTGTCCATATGAATAGGGAGGCCATGTCCACTAGAGGTCTGTAACTTACGGCATGCAGATGCAATGTCATCCTTGTGTCCATAATTTCATCCACCTAAGGTTCTTTGTGCAGTGGAGAAAATAAAAGTTATTTTTATCATTGTCTCCATGTATCTCTAAGTTGCATGCCCTGATGAGTTCGGCGTTTGCCTCTTTACTCTGAGGTCCTTGTCCTTCCTTTCCCCTCTTCTGTCCTGGGAGGGAGCCAATCCCTGCAAATTTCCCTGCTCTCATTTACACTGAGCTACTGGGAAGCACTGGTGGGGAGTTGGCAGAGGAAGCCAGTGTCATCCTCTTCACTGCTTCATGTGACTTCCCCAGCAGGATTTTACCTCCTCCACAATCCCACTGTGCACTCCCTAACTTGACTCTAATTCTTGCAAAGTCCACTGGGCACCCCTCACCCCTGGAATCTGGAAGCAGCATTGCTTTATCTCTTTTCTTTCCAGACTACGGGATCCCAAAGTCACTACCTTAGTTTTGTTATTGCTGAATGTCCGGCGCCGCTCCTGACCCGCAGAAGACAGCACACAGACGATCAGATTCTGTAACGTGTTTCTTTATTGGACACAGCACAT
>PVLD010000212.1:238090-342249 GCA_004027595.1 Dinomys branickii
CGGTTAGCAAATCACACTACGCTACGTGGGCCTTCAGGATTGGTTTCAGGGCGCCGTAAGCAGGCACCTTTCTATATAAGGTATACACAGAGTCGGCAACAAGAACCAGAAAACAGGATATAGGCGCCATCTTGGTAACACGGTGGGAGGGGCTGATTCCAAGGAGACTAACAGCAAGCCCTCACACCGGCTCCCAACAGCTGAGACAAAACACTGACACCCAAAGTTAAAAAAGGAAAGGTATATTTGGCTACTGTTTATAGAGGTTTCAGTCCATGGTTGGCTGGCTCCAAGGCAGGGTGACATGGCAGAGGGACCTCACATAGGAGAAAAAGTGCTTGGCAGGCCAAAAGCAACAAAGTATCAAGCAGCAAGCCACAAGCAACAGATTCTTTCCGTCCATTTATATTGTATCCAGTTACCTACTTTATCCCACTATCTGCCCTTAGGATAAATTAGCACTCACACCTAGGATGGGGCACCTTAAATCCTACCCAGAACTATGCCCAACCAATCAGTGTACTAATTTAGTAATCACACTCCCTTAATCCCACCATCACATGCTCTAGATCCTGCTACCTCTGAAAAAGCCCCACTTATGACCACATGTGGCTTTAGGAGGACATTAGACACAGCAGTAACAATTATATCTCTTGGTTGCATTGTCTTTGGGTTTACAAAACTGCTACATGAAACTTCCTACCTTGAACAACTAGGTGTGAACAATTTTTCAGACTGAATCCTTGCCAATACATCTAACATAAGACTGAGCTTTTCTATCCTTTCCTTCCTTTCTACCTTCCTTCCAACTTTCCTTCCTTCACTTTTTCTTCTATTGTTTGCATCTTCTCTGCTGTAAATAAATTGCACTTGTCTTTGCCTATTTTTCCATTAAGTTATCCTTTTCTTATTGATCTGTACAAATTCTTCAAAACTTCTCAAATATGGTTGCAAAAATTTTATCATGGTCTGTGGATTGTATTGTTTTTAAAATGTATATGTTCTGGCTTATATCTAATGTCCCCTTGAAGCCACATGTGCTCATAGGTGGGACTTTCTGCAACTGGCTGGATCCAGAGTGTGTGATACTGGGACTAAGGCTATGAGATACTAAATCAGTCCACTGATTGGAATTAGTATAGTTCTCGGTGTGGATAGTGGGTGGTCCCCCCTGAATGTGGGTGGCACCACCCAAAAGGGTAATAACCTGGATGGAAGAAAAGAGAATGGTAGGCTTTCTTTGAGGCTGCTTTTGCTTCTGCTTCTGCTTCTTGCTGCTCACTCCTTTTTCCCGGCACACCATGGACTATTCTCTGCAATGCCCCTCTGCCATGCCACCCTGCCTTGGAGCCAACTATGGATTGAATCCTGTACAAACTGTAAGCTCAAATAAACCTTTCCTCCTTTAACTTAGGTGTTGGGTATTTTGTCTCAGCAATAAGAAAAGTAAGACAATATTTTTGTTGTTATTTTTTGAGATAAGGTCTCACTGTGTAGCCCAGGCTGGCCTTGAACTCATGGCAATCCTCCTGCTTCAGCCTTCCAAGTGTTAAGATTACAGGCATGTGCCACCACACCCAGTTTAAGACAATATGTTTGAATGCACAGAAAAATTTATTTTAATATAATCAGATGTCATAAATTGTGGTGCATTGACAATTGGTGGTCAACTTGTAACACCCAGCTGAATTGAACCAGTGTGGTGCTGGGTGTGGGAGACCCACCACAGGATTGTTGTTGGCAGCATAAGAGGAAGAATTGGAGAGGAAGAAGTTAGAAGCTGTTGGAGGCTGTAGGGAGTTGTTGGTTTTCTTAGAGGAGCTTGTCATGCTGGATTTCCTGATGAACTTGGCTGTTCTCATTGTTGGAGCTCAGGACCTTGTCACTGAGAATGGCTGTGGTTCACTTTGGGGGTTGCCTGGTTGGTTGGTTTTGGGGAAGGTTTATATCAGTGTATATAAATGAGACTGGCATGGTATTTTCATCTTTTATCATTTTAACCTGATTTTAGTATTGAGCCCACACCAGTCATATAATATGTTTGGGAGTAAGCAATTCTTCCTCAATTTTTTTATTTTTCAGGTGCAGTTCTTACACAACAGGCATCTATTCTTCCAACATTTGATAGACCTCACTGGCGAAACTGTTCCATCTACGTATCCCTGACCCCAAGGGCAGATTTTTAAAAGCCTTGACTGACTTTAATATTTTAAAGTGTATTTGGTTCTGTTCTTTTCCTCTTTGAGTCAATTATGCTACTATGTGCATCTGGAAAATGGTTTCATGTTCCTTTTCTAATTTGCTAGCAAAAAATTATACAAATATATTCTTATTTTTGGTACTGTTTCTACATCTTCAGTTAAAGATATTTGTTCATTCCTACAATTTACCTGTTCTCTCATTGATCGTTCAAACATTTTTATGTCCTTTTTAGGGTGTTTTAAAGGCTGGGTCTCTAATTCTGTCCATCCTCTCTACTGCATGTGTGTCTTTACTTTCATTAATTTTGCACTTACCTTTACTGCGTATGAACCATGGTGACTTTACTGGACTCCTTTCTTTTTTCTCAGAACTAGAGAGTAGAGCTGGAGATAAAAGAGGGTACTATTCTTCAAATGAGATGAGCCAAGAAGAACCGAGACTAGCGTTTCCTCTGAGAAAGTGTATGTTCCAGCTGGTTCTTTAAAGATGTTTCTAATCCCTCTTTAGAGATATTTGGAAAGCTCCAGAAAGTATGTTAATATTTTTCATTGCATAACTAAATTCTATGCAAGTGCAGAAGCCTGAAAAAAAGGATCTATTTTCTTTAAATGCTGCCGTTTATCACAGAGCTCATAAATGCTAAATCACTTTGGCAGACAAAGGAAAAGAAAACAAAGAATATATCATTTATTTCTAAGTCAAAATCCATGACTTTTTTTTTTTTAATTGAAATAGAGTCTTGTTGAGTTACTCAGAATGACCTTGAACTTGAGATTCTCCTGCTTCATCCTCCCAAGTAGCTGGGATTCAGCCTGCACCATTGTGGCTGGCTCTGGGCTGCATTCTTGTAGCATCCGGAAATTTGCCTGGCTGATGAGCCCTTACTATGTGAAAGCAAGACCTACACAGGGGCTTCAAGGATTTCCCTCCCCTGGCATCTGTAAACACCCAAGTGATACAGAGGTATTTGGAAGAGTCTGTTTGAATGTCTTTACTGCCACCCATGAAGTCAGTGACTAGGAATATGTGATGTCTTCTGAGCTTGATGTGTCTATTCCTCTGTGTCATTTTTTAAATCAAGAAACTCTTAGTTTAATGAAGCACACAAATAAGTAGACCAACATTTACAGTTCATAATAATAACTTTATATATTAGAAATATGCAAAAGGTGCTGTGGAAGGGGGAGACAGAATCCTCATTAAGGAATCATAGCAGGATACCATGACAAAGCATTGACAATTAGGTTCTATTGCAGATGGAAAGGTCTTTGAGAACAGACCTGAATGGGTAAGGAAGGTTAAGGCCAGAAAGGTAAAGGGACTGATGGGCTTCTCCAAAGGCAGTGAGGTAAAACCTACAGAGAAACCAGTGTTCCCATGTGCTGAAAGATCTAGCCATGAGGAAGGAGACAGGCAAGGGCAGGACATGTGAGAGGCAGAGCATACCTTCTCAAAACTGGAATGGCAGGGGTCCATTCTAGCACAGGAAATGTATACCCAGCTCTCCACCCTCAGCTTTTACCTCAGGGAGAACAGTTTTACCTCACTGGACCAGAGCCACTGCCAGCATGAGTGGGTTGTCTGTTCTTTCTCCCTAAGGGGTTTCCCACCTGTCTGTGCTTGTAAATGACTGACGTGGAGGGAAGAGTTTTCTCCCTGGGTTGACCATGCCATCTGGTGGACTTTTCCTTTATGTTTTCTAGAAGAGAAAAAACAGCTGTGGGGTTGATACCTGGGCTGGTTCCATGAGGATAGGCCAGGCTTTAAAACCTGAATGAAGACCACATTTGCTTACTAGCCTGCTGACCCCACAAAGTGCATGGGTGCAGGAAATCAGGGAACTTAAACATCTTATTGAAAGAATGTTCAATAATTTCAAAAATAGCTTCAAAGCTACTGCCCTAGGAAATAGAAGAAAACGGTGTTATAATTTCTTCTACTTACATCAGTCTTTACAAAGCTTATAACCTGGGCCTCACTGAAATATTTGTATATGGACACCATGTCCCTCAGCCAAAGTGTTTCTGAGATACAGGGGCTGCAATGAGCCCATGGGAATCCCTATCTCAGGAATCCCTGAGATCTGTAGCAAATATTATAAGGGACTTCCAAAGACTGTACCTCAGAGTTTTACCACTAAACCCTCTGAGCTGTTTTGAATTAGTAATGTGGACTTTGTGGGTGAGGAAATAGATGCTAGGAGAAGTTGCACAATTAATCAAGCTAGTGAGTGTAATATTCAAGAATTGTAACAGACCTTTTGACTCCTGAGCCCACACTGCCTACCGGAGACTGTGACCATGAGTAACTCAGAAACCTGTCTTCAGTTTGGCTGGGCAAGAGTAGGGAGAGGGGCAGGAAGCCCAACCCTTTCTGATCCAATATACCAAGAACAATTCCAGCCAAATATCAAAACAGAAAGGCTTAGGATGTAGTTCAGTGGTAGAGCACTTGCCTGGCATGTGTGACACCCTGGGTTAAGACCTAGAGTCTGATACGCAGCCACTGCATAATTAACAAAATGAAAGTAGGGTTAGTAGAAAAATACATGCTGAGCGATAAATTGATCTTATTCTTCAGTATGAAGGTCCATACCAGTCAGGACAGCCAGATTGTGCCAGTGGGAACAAGGTAGCCTGCCCAGATGGTACAGTATAGGAGTAGGCAGGGGGTGGATAATTACAGCAGGAATTTACTTTTTCATCTTGAAGTAAAGTTTGTGCTCATGCTGCTTGGTGAGCTTGGGAAATTTTTCTGCTTCTCTAGTTTTGAAGTTAATTTGTAATATGAGTGTCTGTTCTGGAGAATGTAGAGATGGTTCCTGTCTTCAAGATGCTTACCTCTAGAAGGCAGATAATACATTTAAAAGACAATGTTTTTTAAAACAGGGTCTTGCTATGTTGCCTTGAATTCTTAGTTTCAAGTGATCCTCTGACCTCAGCCTCCCAAGTAGCTAGGAATACAGATGTGTACTAATGATCTTGGTAGTTTTTAGAAGAGTATTTAAAAACCCACTTTTTGGAAAATGCAGAAGAAGGTGTTGTTTTAGAGTAAGAGCATAGAAAAAGATTTTGAGTGGACTTAGTGTTTGAGCTGACCTTTGAAACGTGGTAGGATTTGGATGGGGAGGCAGGCTGTGGGGGAATAAAAGGGTCTACAGATGGCACGTGTGTGTCTTGGAGCCTGGGTAAGAATAAATTCTCTCCTCCCTTCTCTCTCTCTTTCCCTTTCTGCCCCTCTCTACCTCCAGCTCCATGGGTTCTGTTTTATTCAGAACCCTAATATATATCCCGATTGTTTCCAAAAAGGATTTGAGATGGCCAAGCACCACATTCAGTATAATCTGTCTTCACATTTTGTAGTTAATTAAACAATTTGCTCTGTAGACCAACGAAAGACCTTCAACAACAGACTTTTGACTCCCTTTATTCCCTCCCAACCCATTGTTCACTATCCGTAGGCCACTTATCCCCTCCCCCCAAGTCCTTAACTGCAAACACATTATTAAAAGAACAGAAAAATCAACAGAGATTGAACCTAGGAACCCGGAAATATGATTTTATTTGCAATGGATACTAATTACCATAAGCACAGCTTACACTGTTCTTCATTCTGCCCTAAGATCTAAACACTTCCTGTTTTTGTGGGAATGTGATGGTATCTCTGAAGGAAACAGGAAGCTGCTGGAGTAAAATGTTATTAAACCAGAGTAAAGAGCTGAGTCCATAATTGTGATGGGACAGTGGGTTACAGGAAAGCTTTGGTGAGGTTGATGAGAGGGAGTTGGAGAGTAAGGCCATCCTTTCTCCACGGCTGCCAAGTCAGCACCCTAATGAGAACTTAGTGCCAGATCTCCTAAATCACTCCTTTTCACAGCATGCAGTTTTCAATTTTCAAAGATGCTAAAGACATACTTCCTTCTCTGGGGGCCTATTCTTGTGTGTAACATCGCAAGGTTGAGCCAGACAATCCCTAAACTTTTCAATTCTGGCCCTCTGTGAATTTACAATTTATTTTCTCAAATTGGCTCTGTGATTTGCAAGAGAATGGATGGACACTCTAGCAGACCCTGGCTGTTACAGTTCTCTTAACAAATTAAATGAAACTATTCATGTTTTGGGATTAAGATATACCACTGTGGTTCTGCTTAACATAGGCAAGTTCTCCCTCCCAAACCACTTCCAGGCAAACTTACCACATCGTCTGTCTTGGCTACATTTCTCTCATTCCTGAGACAAAATGCCTGAAATTGAGGAAGGAAAAGTTTATTTAGCTCACAGTTTGTGGAGGTTTCAGTCCATACTCAGCTGGCTTCAAGGCAGAGTGGCACATGGCAGAGGCGGACACTGCGTTGTGGTGCAAAACAGCAAAAGCAGCAAGAGCATAAAGAGAGGAGCAGCAGGAAGCCTCTTTCCCTCCCTTACGCTGTATGCAGATCACCCACTGCAGGGCAGGTGTAGCACTCACACCCATCATCCCAGCATTGGGCCATGAATCAATCAAAAACTCTAGAAGCCCGCCCCATGACTGCATGAAGATTTGAGGGGACATCCAGACACAAACCATAGCATCATCTTGCTGGTTCCATTCATTCTTACCACATCACATCACAAAACAGCATGCATCTGTGTGATCATGAAATTCCCCAAGGTGTCTATCCAGTGGCATGCTGGTCCTTGGGGATGGGGTTTCCTCCCTCCAACAAACAAAGAAAATAGCTTTTAAAATCTTGTAAGTAATGTACTGGAAAATTTCTGGCCATACATGAACATATAAAGAAAAAAGCAAAATTGGTGATGACCATTAAAATGTCAGTGACCATTCCACCATGTATGTTCCATATTTCCATATGCACAGATATAATTTTTGAGTAAATGAAGTGATATTATTGTTACCAGCTACTGAGATTCATATGCTCAGGTTTGTTTGTTTGCTGCTGACCAACTCAAAATGGCCACATCTTTTTTGGTAAAAAGGAAAGAGGACTTATTCAAAGCTAGCTCTGAAAAGACAGAAGAGCCCATTTGCCTCAAATCACCTCACCATGCACAGGTGAGAAAGGGTCTTTTATAGGAAGGAACAGAGTGCAGGGTCAGCACAGAGATATAATATACAGTAATATCTCAGTTCACAAACACATCTCTTTGCAAACAATTCAGTTTGCAAACCAAAGCATTCAGCAAAATTTTGGTTTTGTTCACAAACTCTGCATCAGGTGACAAATACGACCATGACCATCTTCCTCATGGAAACACAAATATGGCCATTTTGCACAAAATTGCAAAACAAATTGATTTTGTAGACCAAGGTATTGCTGTAGACCTCCACACTTCCTTTATCACTTCCCGCCTTCTTCAGCATATCCTCTTCTTTCTTGTGAAAAGAAGATTGCGCTCCATGCCCCTGAAGATGTTACTTCTTTTGGGCTGAGGAGCAGCCACAAAAAAACTCAAGGAAAAAAGAATCTAACTTTCTAACTTCTATTTTCTAGTGCTGATGACAATCTCTCCTTTGCTTTATTCCAGCCCTCAATTTTGAGGACCTCATCATCTGGCTGATTGTCTCGTGTGGGACTGACACACAGGTGATGCTTTGATGTGTGCACCTCTGCTCCTTTGTCTCCAAATGCATTTTCTTCTTTTCTGAACTCTTGTCTCTCAAGACAAGATTGTTGCTTTTGGCAAGTTTCTGCCTCTGGGTTCTTGTTCTGAAGAAGATGAAAAAGTTCACAAACACAGCAGAACAAAGAAAAGCTCTTGGCTCTGCTCAGTGAGACTTTCCAGGGAAGGAGCCCGGCCTGGGGATGCCATTTGAGCACCTGATCCCCAAGAGACTTTCTGGCAGAGAGGGAGCCTGGCCTGGGGTACCACTGGAGCAACCTTTTGAGCATAGCTCTGGCTGGGTAAGGCCCGTGCCAGTGCTCTGCCCAGCAAGAATTTCCAGGGAAGGAGCCTGGCCTGCAGGTGCCATCTGAGCAGCCCATTGAGCAAAATTCTTTCTGGGTGAGGCCTGTGGGTGTGTTCCACCTAGCACCTTCAGGCAGGCAAGGAGTTCAGACTGGGAGGACCTGTTGCTGTTAGTGGTTAAGGCTTGCAACCTGGAAACATTCTCAGGCTCTTTGGTCCTCAGGGTTAGGAGGAGAGGCCTGCTCTCCCCTGACCAGCTACCTGAGGATCCTGGAGAAGTGGCAGCTGCCTAGCCACCATTGGCTTCAAGGCTGGGGCCTGCACGCTTCCCATCCACGGCCTGGAGACCTTGGTACCAAAGGCCAACATTCCCCCACCATCACAGGTGTGGTCTGAGCTGTGCACCCCAGCAACTGCCTCGGGTTCCTGGGCCCAGTGGTTCACAGTCTGCTACTATATTGGGATAAGTTTGATATCCAGGTAAACTAGGGTCGCTAGAGTCCTTTGTGAGCTGCCTGGGTAGTTTGTAGCTCAGCACTTTTTTTTTTTTTTATTTTAAAGACAAAAGAATGGAGACATATAACTCAGAATAACACTAAAACAAAATACAAAATTATAGAGAAAATAGCAGGGAATTATCACTGGATGCTGTATTATATAATGTTATCTTCACATTTGTTGCTCAGTTATACAGATGATGGCTCGTTCAATTAATCAATTTTCTCCACCCTCATCTCCATTATTTACCACCCAATCAGTTATCTTCCTTCTAATAATAACTGTACTTTTGGGTTTATTTACTCTCTTGGGCTCTCACTTTGGGAAGAGACATGGCTGCTTCAAATTATGCTGTAACATATATGGGTGTATACAAATTGCTATGGTAGGAGGTGGAAAAACACCCATGCTCAAAGACAGTAGATAGGGAGAAAACCTAGTTCACTATGGTCAAGCCCCCATTGATAAGCCCTCAAGGCCATCAGTCTGGTTGAGTTGGTGGGGTTACCCAGTGATCCGCCAGGCTTTGCCTCAATACAGCGCGTCCAGAGGCCGGGTCAAGTACTCAGGGTCGCCCAAGTGGACCGCCGGGCTCTGCCCCATGGTTACGCTGCCAGGGGCCCGGTCGAGTCTGTGGGGTCACCCCCAGAGGACCGCCAGGCTCTGCCCTGTCGCCACGCTGCCGGGGACCCAGTAGAGCCTGCGGGGTTGCCCCAGCAGCCCGCACCGCAACGAGGTGCTCCCAGGGGCCTGGTCTAGTCCTGTGGTCCTCCAGGCTCCACCCTATTGAGGCGCTCCCAGGGACCCAGTCGAGTTGATGGGGTCTCCCCCACAGACCGCTGGGGTCCGCACCAATGAGGTACTCCCGGGGACCCGGTTGAGTCCTCGGAATCACCCCCGAGGACCGACAAGCTCCACCCCAACAAGGTGCTCCTGGGGGCCCGGTTGAGTCTGCAGGGTTGTCCCTGCGGACCACCAGAAGACCCCATGGACCACCAGAATCCACCCCAGTGAGGAGCTCCCGGATGCCTGGTTTAGTCTGGTTTAGTCTTTGTATATCACATGTATCTGGGAATTTATTCATTTCTTCTAGATTATCCCATTTGTTGAAGTACAATTACTCAGAATCGTCTGTTGTGATCCTTTGTATTTCTAGTATCAATTGTAATATCACCTTTTTCATTTCTGGTTTTATAAGTCTTCTATCTTTTTTTTTTTTTGTAAAGCTAAAGATTGGTTAATTGTGTTTATCTTTTCAAATAGTTAACTCTGCCCTCTGGGGAGACTTATGCTTAGAGTCACCTCTCTGGCAATGTAGCTCACTAGGCACTGCAAACTGGTCACAGGAAATATTCCCTTTTCAGGTGATGTCATAGTTCGGGATCTGCGCTTGGACAGGGCTGCAGGCTTGGCTCTTAGGTTAACAGAAGTGCTTCTTGGGGCAATCAGGATTACATCTTATGCTGCTTAGAAATACATGATTGAAAATTGCTTCATTGTTAGGGTGGAGATTTAGTATAGACTTTTGGCTGTATTAGGTATTTGAATTTCTGCAAGGCTGGTTCCTCCAAAATGCATGGAAGTGGGAGTGTCCCTGATTGGGAAAACTTATGGGCAGCGTTTTGGTCTGAATGAAATCACTGCTTGACTTTCTGCATCAAGCATATCTTCATTTGTGAGTCTGAACTGGGCAGAGGCAGATGTCTCCTGGCCGAGGCAGAGTAACTGGGGGACTTGGGGCTGGGCATATAGACCAAGGACTGAAGTCCCATCATGGTCCTGAAATCCTACCTGGTGGTCAGGCTGTGAAGTTGGGTAGTGTCTCCAATTAGGGGCTACAGCTGACAGGAGTGTGGGGGTACCACCAAAATCCACACTCAGTCACTATGACTTCTACTTCCTTTCTTTGTTTCTACCTGAACTTGGACAGACATATTGTTACCCTAAGTATCCCCATCAGATGAGGCTAGAATGGGCTTCCTCAGGACAGTCTTAGAATACAGGGAAGCAGGAAGGCTGCCTTCATTCAGTACCTAATGCTGCTGGAGAGACTGTGGGGCCAGGGAAATTTTCTCTGCTTAGTGTTATGCCAACTTGGATAAAGGGAGGGATGGTGTAGTAAAGGTAGAAATCATTCTTTTTTACCCTTTTTATTCAATTGTTCTTCACTTTTATAGACCTTACAAAGTACTCAGGCTTGTTTCCAAATATTAGGGCTTTCAAAAAGATTTCTAATGTGTTGGACAGGTTAAACTTACTTCTGGGGAGAGTGGAGTCTGAGACTTCCTTCTGCCATCTTGTTTACAACCCTTCACTGCTTGCTTTCTCAGACACCCATGTCTAAAGATGATGAAAAACATGAAAACTCACAAAAACACAGATTTCTCGGACTTATCAGAGAAGCTTCAGAACTTTAATAAAACAAGCAAATGACAAGAGTGATGTTTTCTTCACTTTTGCGAGATTGCCAGCTTGCCATATTGGGCCTTATGCAATAGTATCTTCAGACAGTGTAAACTATTGGTTAAATTGTGCCCTTTTGAGAACAATGACTCTGCTTAAAGAAAACAAAAATGAGTGTTTTTAATATAGACATCAAATGCCAACAATTGTTAGAAATTTTTGAACTAGAAATTAAAAGTCCCTGAGGCATCTTCTAAGATAAGGTATCATCTTGCACACACTGGGTTAACTGAAATAGTAATGAGAGACCTTCAGCCATTTTGCAATCAGATGTTGCTGAATTCCTGCCAGGGAACATGAGCAAAAAGGTTACAGCAACACCATTTCCCAATATTACAGTTGGTGGAAACCACTCTCACTCCATAAAACACGGAGAGGTTTGTCCTGAGTAAAGCAAATTTGAATTGAAAACTGAACTAGCTGCTTTCAACATAGAACACCACTTTGACTTGAAGGAACAAGCAATAGGTAAACAAAATATGGTTGCTTAGACAGGTGCAATAGGCAGATTTTCTGAAAGACTAACAAAGTACCTTATCACCACCAGGGCTCATTGTTTCCTAACTTTGCATTTAAAAAAAATTACTGATAAAGTTTTAACTTTCAAAAGATTAGTGTTTTAGAAAACTTGTATCTTCTACTGTGAGTTTGACAGCTTCTCAATGCTCAAAGACATTTTCTATGAGATTTATGATTGTCGAGGACCACTGGGATGATTCTCCTTGAATGAACAGCAGTTATCACCATTTGGGCTAAACCTGGCTCTGTTTCTATGTACTGATATGTACAGAGCTGGCTGGGACTTTTCTGTATCCCCTTAACTGGCTTTAAGCAATGCAAATGGGGGTAGCTGAGGTGTGAACGTGGAGTCTTTAAAGCAAGGTGACAGGTCAGTGTTGTTCCACCCATAGCTCCCAAGAATAATGTGTGAGCCAGGCCAAGTGATCCATGTTATGGGCCCAAACAGCCTCAGAAAAGAAGCCATGACATCTCAGAGCATAAGAAGTTACACATCAAAGCTGAAACACCAACCCTAAAACATTAGATACTGCCTCAAATTGTGTTATGTACATTACTCGTTCTGTATCTCTCTCTCTCAGCACATTGCAGAGGTGATTTCAGGCTTTTTACCTATCCCAGCTCACAGCGCGCACCAACTTCGAGCCACAACTATAGTCACTCAGCCCTGAGCCACTCCTCTCTTCATAAATTAATAAAACCTGGGTTTGCCCTGGGTCGAGGCCTTTGTTCCACTTAGACTTAGGACCCCCTTGGCTCCCACAACTACAAATTTAATATTAGTGTCTATTTTTGCAGTGTGTTGCACTGGGAGTGGTAGATTGGAATTAATTTAGAATTCCAATAACTTTTCCATGGGATTGCAAATGTGAATTTTTCTGTACCACAGCAAGGTTTGGAAGGGCTTTCTATATATGATGATATTGATAAATGTGACCTTTTTTGAGACAGGGTCTCACTATACAGTTCAGGCTGGTCTTGAGCTCACTTTGTAGCTCAGGCGGGCCTTGAACTAGTGAGTCAGTATTTACCAATTCATGATTTTATAAAATATATACAGCAGTAAAAGACACATTCAAAATGCAGAATAGGGAAGTGGATTTTAGTATTACAGAGTGCCAAAAGTTCCTTAATATCTCTTCAGACTCTACAATGTAACTGAGTTGTGGTATTGGCTACCCACAGTTATTTAAAGATTATTTAAATGTTTGTCCCCTTCTGACACTATATCTTCATGAAGTTTGATGTTTTTTTCAGTCAAAAGAGTGTATTACAACAGATCAAATGTAGAAGCAAATATAAAATTCCAGTTTTTTAAAAGTTAGATGATAAAGAGATATGTAAAAATAAAGAAGTCACTCTTGTTCCTAACTTTTTGTTTCAGAAAACATATTCTTATCAATGTTACTGATGTTAACATGAAACTGGATGTATTGTTATTTTAATCAATTAATAAATGTTTTAATATTTTGTTTTTTTCTTACATAATAAGTACTGATAGTTCATATGAACAAAAACTCTTCAGAAGCCTCAACTATCTTTAAGTGTAAAGAGTCCTGAACCCAAAGTATCTAAGCATCGCTCAGCACTTATCCTGAGCCTGGACTTCTCACTGCTGCCACTTCCCTGCAGCGCTGACCTAACTGCTGGCAAAGCCTTTCTCCCAGTCCGGGTTTTTCTGGGTAGCAGCGCAGGAAGGGACTCAAGAAGTGCACGTAAACAGCTGCTGCCTGGCTCTACCACCTCCTCACAGGGTGACTTTGGGCAAGTTTTCAGCCTGTCTGTTTATTCTCTCCTGTGTTGGGTGGGGTCGTAACAGTATCGCCCTCACAGGGTTATTCTGAGAATGCCACATGGAGCGATTAGAATGGTACCTGCCACACGGTAGTCTCTTTATACGTGTTTATCCAATAAATTTACAAATACAGTTATACAGCATCACTTGGCTGACATTTAGAGTCCTGTCAGGCTCCTGGTATATGTGGTCATGGTCTCCAGCCCAGCACCTGCCCTCCCCAGTGAGAAGCCCCTCACCAGATCTGAGGCCTGGCTTGTCACAAGCAGCCTCTTGCTCCTCCATGAAGGTCTTGCTTGTTCATCTTGATACAGAGCAGCTTACCTAGAAAGCAAAGACTTCTACCTAGGACAGTATCTCTGGTTCCTCTCCAATACAACTGTTTCATGAGGCATCCTGCGTGCATGCGCCTGAGTGCACACATACACACACACACACACACACACACACACACACACAAACACACACACACACATGAAAGAGGATCAGCAGAGGGCTGAGAAGAGTGTTCTCCAAGAATAGGAATTACTCACAGAAACAAAACTGAATGCAGGAAAAATAAGCTCCCAGTGGGAATAAACATTCTAGATTCTGTTACAAATCATATATTTGGAATAAGTCACCCTTCATAAAAGGATTAATGAATCTTCTTTTCCATTGGGGGTACACCCTCTTTAGTCACTGTGAAGATAATTTGACAGGGCTTGTCTGGTGTCAGCCCATCATGTCTGGCTGCGGTCCATTCAAGAGATTCAGGTGATTATTTTGCATTTGAGGTAGTCACATTATGTTAGCTGCACCTTCAAATCACTTCTAATTGTGTTAGCTGCAAACCTTTCTTTTCCACTTTCAAGCTACATTATGTGGGGTGTACATCTGTTTGATTTCCTGTGAACCTTAATGAGGATAGTGTTCTTCAGGGTAGGAATAAAAGAAAAAACATCATACATAAGCACCTGGAGGCCTAAGAAGTCTCAGGAACTATTAAGCCCTAGAGATAGGACACAGCCATTATAGGAGAAATATTTTAAAATCAATGTCTCATATGCTGTGTTCTAGGCAGGTACCATTAACTAAGTAAGAAAACCTGTGGCCATCAGTGAGCGTGGGAAGGCCCTAGAATTTCCACATTTCTCAATGATGACTGAAGCAGTCCGTTCACCTGCAGAAGTGGACCATACCTCTCTCCCTGGTGCCTAGAAGCCACCACCAAGGTGATGGGCATCAGCCTCCAGGGTAGCTGTGGAGAGCACATCTGTGCCTCAGTCATGGTACTCGGTAGGCAGGCGGCAAATACGTGTCCTTTCCCAGACACTTGAGGACGCAGACAATCCATGTGATCTGTGTCTACCTCCAGGCACCAGAGGCCATCTAAGTGCAGCCACTCAGTTTAAGAGGATAAACAGTGTAAGCAAATATTGTCTCAGCAAGCAGCCATCTGGCCTGGTGCTTGATGTGTTTCTCAGTAAGAAGAAGACAGTGGCCCCCGCAGAAGGCTGGAGACATCTTCCAGTGTGCCCAGTGCCCCCCGAACAGCTCATCATGACTCTGCCTTACCATAATTTATCCACCCTTTTGCTTTCTCTCATCTGCCACACACTTCTGTGTTTCGTTTGTATTCTAACTCCTGCATGTGCTCTGTGTGGCCTTCCTCCCATGTGCAGGTCTTCTTGGGACTCAGTGAGCAGGGGCCCTTGTACTGCATAGATGTTGGGGTCATCCGAACCTTAAGTGCAGGGCCCCCACCAGCCCTGGACTTGCCGCTTCTGTGAACCCTAATTGCCTAGTTGTTCTGTGTATGTGCTCACTTATGCTGCTGCTGCTACTGTTCTCATTGCTAAGTGCATGGACAGTGTTCAGTAAGCACTTCACGGACCAGCACTGTGTTAGACGAAAGTGACCATGGTATGCTCCCACCCCACCCCACAGCCTGCAAGGCTACGTATGGTAGAGGCAGAGTGGTAAATCCTTAGAGAAATCTCTCTCTGTTTCTGTCTCTGTCTCTGTCTCCCTGTCTCTCCCTCTCTCTTTCTTTCTCTCCCTCTCTTTTCTTCATTTTTAATGTTGGGGCAGCATTTCCCTAAGTTACGTGCAGGCTGTCCTCGAATTTGCAATCCTCATGCCTCAGCCTCCTTGGTAGCCTGGATTATGGGAACATGCCACCACATCCAATTACAGTTTTTTTCTTTGATGTAGCATGGCTCCAGGCAGTACATGTGAACAAAAAGTAGCTTTCTGAAGATGTTTGCTTACAGAATTTTCCTTGAGAAACTTCAAAATCAATTTGTGAGCTCAGGAGATCAACCTGAATGAGATTCCACAACATATACATGGCTTAAAAAGGTACTCATCAGAAATACCTAAGACCAGAGCTTCTTTGTCTCAGCAGCTGACGGGGAGACTTTTTTGCACCCTCTCTGGCTCCTTGACAGTCACTGAGTTCTGTGCTTGGCACAGAGGTGGAGTCAACAAGGTCAAGGGAGAAGAAGTAGGTGGTATAGAAATTTCTGGTGTCCTCATAAATCAGTGGATTTAATACAGCATGGGGAAAATCAGAACAAAAAATGAAACTTTACAATGAAAACCTAAACATAAGGTTTTGGTCAGACAACCTGCAAAACAAAGGAAATTTTGTGTTAATATTGTTTGGACCATATTTCATGTCTATATCTTGTACTTGGAATAACTACTACAAAGATAACAATATGCAATGTAGTAATTATTTTGTTAGTCTATTAGCCTAATTTGAAACTCTGTTTTGTTTTATTTCTATTTTTTCTTTTTCTTCTCTTTAAAATAAAAACAAAACAACAACAAGAAAGAATAGAGTTTGTGATCAGGAATACCAACTTCCAGTATAAAAAATTTACAAAACCATGCAGAGGAGTATCTTACACGTGTAGAGACCACAGAGATTCTGGGGTGCAAGCACTCAGTGCTGGCAGGCACCTGGTATGTAAAGAGAGACAGGCTAGTTCCATGAGGAAGGGCAAGGGCTTTTAGGCTCCTGTGATGTGAATTCAAATTCTGCCTTCACTCTCACTAGCTATGCAACCTCAGGTTACTTTGGCTCAGCCTCCATGAAATAGGAATTATAATACCACTGACCTCGTAAGATGTTTTTGAGGTGAGCTAACACAGTAAAACATACAGCCTAGTGTTTAGTGGTGAGCACTCAAGAAACGTCTGCTTTATCGTGAGAGTGTCTGGCCGGGCTATGCTTTCAGCAATCAAGGACTCCGACTTAGCTGTCAGAGTCTTCCAACTCCGCGCCAGCGTAAGGATTGCCAAGGCATTTGACTGCCGATTCTCAGGACCTACTTGCATTGTGGTAAACATGCGTGTCCAGGGGAGGGGCCTGGGAGTCAGTTTAACAAGAACCTTGGTGCTCCAGGCTCACTTGGGAAACATGGGTGGTGTTAGTGAAATTTCTTATTCCCTACATCTGTGGGTCTCATATTTGAAGATGCATAAGAATCATCTGGGAACCTGGTGAAAATACATACTCCCAGAATACCCTCCCAGAATACCTCACTTAGTTTCTGATTTAGGTCTTGTGTGGAATCCAATAAATCGCATTTTAAACAAAGCTTTCCCTAGAGGTTCTGGGAGCGAGAACGTTTCTTAGCCCACATTGTAGGAAATGTTGTCCAATACTGTTCTATGCCATTCACCATAAAGTAAGAACTCTGGGAATAGTCTGTCATCTTTATTCCACAGCTTTGCTACTGATACCAATGTATGGACTGTATGAATTAGAATCACTTTGTGCCAAATAATTTTTTTCTTACAATCAATTGAAGTTGTTCCCTTTAATGTCAAACTCTTTGGCTGGAGATTAAACTAAGTCACTAGTTTGTTATGCACTTGATACATCTATGGAGGCTTTGCAGGACTGTTTCTGTGTAGGCCTTTTTACCAGGTTGGGTTACTTACTCTGATTCAGTGCCTGAGAGGCTTCTTAAAGGTAAGGGCTGGGCTTACTTAAGTTGAGTGTGATTTGGGGCACTTCCAGGGCATTTCTGATAAGCATAGTCCTTGAGGAAAGCCTGAACAGAAGAGGTGAGAGGGCTGGCTGGGCGCAGAGCACTGTTTGTGATGAGGCTTGGTGGTCATGTCATGGTTCTGGGTTCACCTGATGGGCTGAGATGAAACAGCAGACAGCCTTTACAGTTGAATCTGGCTATGTGGATGTTATATATGTGGATTTCGTTGCACAGCACAGGATGAATCAAAGATAAATGCTCAGGCATCGGAAGACGTGCCATAATGTCTGAGCTAGAAAATGCTGAGACTTAGAAGAGAAGCAGAGAGTAGCTGAGAGCTTTTCTTTTAATCCTGTGAACTTAACCATGAATTGGAAGTCATTCCACTGAGATATAGTGCAGCCATCCATCTGCAGACAGTTAAGAGCTGTAACAAAATAGGATTGAGGGTATAACTAAACTGAAATTAAGGGGATCGGGATGTAGCACTGTGGCACAGCGCCTGCCTGCAAGCTCAAGGCCCTGGGTTTGATTCCTGGTACAAAAAATTATGCCACTGATATGAGAAATCATTTACTAAATAATTGACATCTTCCATATGTGTAGTATATGTGAGTAAAAGGTCTGTTTTATTCATTTATTTTGGAAATGAATTCAGCCTATTCTTAGACCCTAGCCCAGGTATTCAATTTCATTTTTCATAATGTTCCATATTGAAACTCTATATAGTTCTTGAAGCTCATCTAAAGTAAGAATTTAGAAAACAATTCTGTTTAAGCCAGTTTTTCCAGCACCACTTATTAAAGAGGCTATCTTTCTTCCAGTGAATATGTTTGGCCCCTTTGTCAAACGTAAGGTGGCTGAGTGCATTTGGAGTTGTTTCTGCATCTTCTAATTGGTTCCATCGATCCTCAGATCTGTGTTTTTGCCAGTACCATGCTGATTTTATCACAGTAGCTCTGTGGTATAATTCCAAGTCAGGGATTGTGATGTCCTCTACCTTGCCTTTGTTACCTAGAATTATTTTTGCTATTGAAGGTATCTTCTGGTTCCAAGTGAATTTTAGGAATGTTTTCTCCAGATATGTGAGGCATGCTAATATATTTTGATTGGGATTATATTAAATCTATATAACAATATTAGGAGTATGGCTATTTTCCCTATATTGATTCTTCCTACCCAAGATCAAGGGTTATCTGTCCATTTTCTGACATACTCTTTGATCTCCTTTTTCAGAGTACTGTAGCAGGGAGAAGAACAAAGGGATTTGTTGCAGGGAGCCTAGGAGTGAGGGTCAAAGTGAGCTGGTCTTCTATCTACATGTTCATTATTTTGTTTCTCTGTGTTTGTTATATTGTTCAGGCTTATTGGACCAAATGCTGTAGACCTGAGCTGTACCTTTGGGGAAGGCAGTGTGCAGGTGTAGCCACTCTGTCTCCACCTTGGGGCCTCGTTTCTATCAACTCATGCCTTAACCACAAGTCTGGTTTGGCTGATCCGTGTTCTGATTCATCTTGGACCTGGGCCATTTCTAACTGCCTACTAATCTGTGTAATTTAGTTACCTGTAATAGTACCTTTCACTCACCTCCTTCGTCTTTCTGAGACAATAACTGACACCGACCTCTTTGTATTTATTTTAAATTTATGTTTTGTTTTATTAGTGCATGTTTGCAGTTCACAGTGTTTACAGTCATCTTGGGGAGTACTTATGGTACATCCCACAGCTTTTTATTTTAATCTTCCCTGTCCCACCCCCTCCCTCCCTCCTCCAATTCTCCTATCCTATTTGTCATTCTTGTTGGTATTGTTAATCTTAGCTCATGTTATGGCATGCAATTTTTACATTAATTGATATGACTAGCTTCCTAAACATGGCAAATCTTTATTGTGCTTATTTCCCCTTCTTTTCCTCCTTACCCCTCATGTTTTTTTCCCTTGGATCACTACTGAAAAGTGGGTTAAATAACCCTAAGTTATTGCAGCCTGATCAGGCCTGCAAACTCCCAAGCGAGGGGACAGCGGAGGCTTAAATAAATGATGAGATAATGGAAATTATTTTAGGGTTCCAGGAGATCCTAACCCTTTTACAGCTTCATCTCTGAGTTTAGTCAAAGACTTCTCTGGGCAGCCTGTTTGAAAACAAAGGAAAAGGAGACTCAAGAAAGCACGGGAATCTCACAAGACCTTGGGAGAACTTTGCCAAGTAGATAATTATGTCAATCAGGAGAACTACCTCCTCATTAGGTTGGTATTTATTGTAGGAGTGTGGAGCCTGCAGCTGCAGTCTCCTGTGGCTAATTGGTTGGAGCCAGACACCCCCAGCTGCAGTCTTATCATGTCAGAAAGTTGCCTGAGCTTCAGACAACTCACAAGTAAACTTGGAAAGCCAATTGGTTAATATTACATCCTACTCAGAGCCACTTTGTAGTGGTCTCCAACAGATCACTTCCTTATTGAAAGAGACTCATATTCCCTTCCATGTCCCCTTCCACTCACCCTTTGTTATTCTCTTTGTTTATACTTTGCCTCACTTAAATAAGAGATACCATACGGTGTTTAACCTTGTGTGTCTGGTTTATTTCACTCCACATTGTTGTCTTAGTTACATTTCTCTTCACTGAGACAAAATTCCTGATACTCAAAGTTAAAGAAGAAAGGTTATAGTTGCTCACAGTTTGTAGAGGTTTTAGTCCATGGTTATCTGTTCACCTCCTAGGTAGGGTGCACAGCAGAGGGTATCGAAGAGGAGAAACAGCTCATGGCAGGCAGAATCAGGAGGGCAGCAAAGCAGCACAGTAGCAAGGAGAACAGTAGCCATCCTGCCTTCTTTCTGTACCTTTATATCCACTCAGCGTGGGCCTTCCTCTGATCTACACTCAGAACTATACCAAACTAACCAGTGGATTAATTTAGTCATCACACACCCTTAATCTCAGCATCACACTCTTAACCCCAGAACCGCGCAATCTAGAACCAGCTGCCTCTGAAAATCCTCATCTATGACCACTGGTTGCCACATATGGGGACACACAAAACTCACGAAGTAGACAAAAGAAAAAAAATCAAACCCCACTTTAATCAGGCATCTTGTGACTGTGCTTCTTTCACTAATGTTTTGGAGACCCCACAGTTCTGGTTTCTACCTTCTTCTTCATCTGTGGAATGACAGAAAAATTCTTCTCTTCATCTCATGCAGCATTATGTAAGTCCCCCCCACTTTCAGGCCCTTCAGACTGAGCTTCTACCCTAAAGCACTTGATATAACCATTTCTTCAGTAAGAGCAGTTTGCACCCCACAAAGGTCTCTCTGTTATAAAGGAAACAAGAGAGAGAAAAGCAAGAAAGAAAAATTAAAATAGGAAGGCGAGAAAATAGATGAGAAAGAAAAAGAATAGAGAGAGTGTGATGCCAGGAGAGAGATTCGCACAGGAAGTGTGTCTGAAGTCTCTGTACTTGAACAGTTTCCAGGGAGGGCAGAGGCAGGGTTGCAGCCAAACAATATGACAAAGTTGTACGAAATAACTGAGCAGCTGATCACAGCACAGGCAGGGAAGTAAAAGGAGTCCCCAGATTATAAATATGGGGCTTTCGGGTAAAGTGACCTCCCTGTGGGGTGAGGTTAAGCAGGGAGAGCTGGTTAGAGGGAAAAGTAACGCATTAATCTTCACACATGAAGATTACCAGCTGGCTGAGGTTGCTGGTCCCTGGGCAGGAAGGGTGGGTGACGGTGACCAGAGCTCTAGTAGTTACAAAAACTGACCTGAGTCCTGTCTGCCTGTGAACGTTTGGGAAGAACTAAAGAAGAACACCGTTACTACCAATGCAGTCCAAATGGAGACTTTTAGTAAGGGGTGGGATTGATGAAAGAAAATTATTTTGGGTAGATGTCAAGTGCTGGGGTGATGTAGGGAACTGCATTAGTGGAGTAAGTCTCTGTGAGTGTCCACAGTTAAGGATTTTCTTTCCTGTTATTTTTCCTGATTAAAATATTGACATTATTTGGCAAGTGCGAAAAGCACCATGCTGGGGATGATCCTCTATCACTTCCTGCCGGTAACTGTTACCATAGCAACCGGTTCATCAGCCCCGGAGGGCGGATTTTACTGCAGAGACAGCCTACATGAGACTGTTGTGATTGCAAAGGGAAATATTTACAACTCTGTCAGCGTAGCTACTTCAGTTGTGATTATGACACCATAGCAGACTAAGCTCTGCTTGAAGGATGTCTAAAAGGTTTATTCATTACTGACTCCAACCAGCACCACTTCTGACCTTTACCAAACACAAACGCAGCAGGACAGACAGCCTGTGTTAGCAGATTGTCTTTTCCTTTTAGTTCTGTTGATGGTGCAATTAATGGATCCCCCTGGGGGTTTAAATCAAACCGAAAGATTAAAACTGTTGCTCAGGACAGATGCGGGGCCTTATGGACAGCTTTGGTTTCACCTCAGGTAGAGTTTAGAAGGTCTTCTTACTCTTCTAATAAAAAGCCTCTCTGTCATATACTGGTGAGAAATGGACATTTCCCTGAGGCTTAGTGGGAAAGGAGGTTTATATCCCAGAGCTCAGCACCTTGCAGCTCTCCCCCTTGTGGGCAGTATTTCTTCATGCCATGTTCAAACTTCCCCTGTCCTCTCCTGCACCCCCTTCCCTCTAGCCCCTCTGCCCTCAGTGTCTTTATTCCTGCACAGAACAATGGGTACAGGGCAGATTCCTCCCACTGGGGGTGCCAGTATCCATCTTTTAAAACACTCTACAAAGATAGCCAGAGATGGTTGAGATGCAGTGGTTTCATTTGTATCTACAAACAAAGTCTTTCTTTATTAGGATGCACCCTCCTTAGACAATACTTATACATAAACATTTTTTCTATTTCTTTACTGCATTTAAAAAATGAGTCATTTGAGGTCTCTGCATGCCTTTGGTTTGAAAACTAAGTTTCCTGGCCTTTAGAAGTAGAGCACCTGTTCAGATTCCTGCCTAACAGAATCTGGAGCTACTCTGCCCTGTAAGTGTAAAGAACAACTGCAAGAGTCTGAGGCTTTCACACTCAGATTGTTTTCCTTCTTTTTCAGTAAGATTGACCCTGACCTTAGCTAGGAGTGGCTCAATTATTATAGCATTTTAATTATTGTTTTACTTACTCCTTCTATTCCCCAATGGAATTTCCCATTTTGAAAGATGATCTTGTTCATTAAATATAACATGTAAATGTACATCTCATTCTGATGTAACATTTGTGTGAGAGAAGGATTGGGAGGGGGAAGATGTTGAAGACTTGCATACTTCCAGCTCTATGTCTGAAATCAAGATGGTTCTATTCTCAAAGAGTTCAGAGAATTAAATACTATGCACAGAATCACCTTATAAACAGTTGTCGCTGAACCTTTTTAAACTTTATTCTAAAACAAAAGACCTCTCATTCATTCTGTTTTTATTGATAGATGTGTTGAGATAGTGTATGGGTTTGGACATGATGGACAGATATTATGGTCATTATATAAGTTAGCTTTCTGTTACTGTGACAAAATGCCTGAACATGAACAACTTATAAAGAGGAAAAATATCTTATGAGATTTATTTTGGCTCAGTTTTTGGTGGTTTTGGTTCATAGTTGGTTGCTCCATTACTTTGGGGCCCTTAGCAAGTTGGTACATCATGGAGCAAGTCATGACAGCGGAAGCTGTTGACGTCATGGGAGCCAGGAAGTAAGTAACAGAAAGAGGTCCAGGAATGGGCAGAGTCTCAATAGCTGCTTGGGTATACATCCCCAGAGACTGAACTTCATTCTGCTAAGTGCCACCTCATAAAGGCCTCACCACCTCCCAATAGTGCAGCAGGTTGAGGGCCAGGCCATTGACACAGAGTCACTTGGGGCACAGTCAGTCAACATCCGAAGTGTAGCAGTCACAGTTCATGTTCTGCTTGGGTGTGCCTCTGGCAGGGATGCCATTTTATTTTCCTTACATGCCAACTGAGGAAAACACTGGGCTCAGAATCTGAAGATTAAAATAACTGTCCTGTTATTTTTGCAAAGGTAACTAACTCAGTACTTTAAGTGTAAAAATTCTGCATAATAGAAAATTTCCCTCAAAATTGATATTTTGAACACAAATGCTATGCAACGAGGTATACATATTTAATGTATACAACTTGATGGAAATAAATATATACCCATTATAACATAAATCTCTGTTACCTTTAAAAGTCTATTTCTATCCTTTTAATGGATTAATATCATCATCACCATTATTTTGTGTTATATAAACACTTAACATAAGATCTACCTATTTAGCAAATTTGCAAGTATATAACACAGTGTTACTAACTATAGTTTCTATGCTACACAGTAGCATTCTGGGACTAATTCATTCTGTATAAATGAAACTTTATATTCTCTAATATCTCCTGTTTTTCTTCCCTTCCTAGAGTCTGTAAAAACCACCATTCTACTCTCTGCTCCTGAGTCTATTTTAGATTCACAATATAAATCCCACTAGAGAGCATTTATTTCTTCTGTTTAACTTATTTCAATTAGCACATTGGTCTTCAGCTCCATACATGTTGCTGCAAGTGGTAGGATTGATTTCCTTACTTTTAAAGGCTAAATAGTATTTCATTTTAAGTGTATATCACATTTTCTTTATTCATTCATCTGTCAATGAAATTTACATTGCTTCCATGATATCTTAGTCTCTGTGCTGCTATAACAAAATATGACAAAGTGGGTAATTCATAGACGATAGAACTTTAGTTGGTGTTATGATTTGTGCCTAGGTGTCCCCCCAAAGCCTCATGCTGTCATGGGGTGGGCTTTTCAGAGGCGGCTGGATCTGCAGTGTGTGGTGCGGGGACTGAGGGTGTGTGATTAGTAGTCAGTCCACTGATTGGCCTGGCACAGTTCTGGCTAGGATTAAGGGAGTGAGTGCTACAACCACCCCAGGGCAGGAAGCCTGCATGCACCATGGAGAGGTTTGTCTGTCCCTCCCTTGTTGCTACCTTCTGGCCCCCATGAGCCGTGCCCTGAAGCCAACCAGTCATGAATTGAAACCTCTACAAACTATGAGTTAAGAAGACTTTTCCTCCTTTCACTTCGAGTGTTGGGTATTTTGCCCCAGCAATGAGAAAAGTAACTAAGACAGAAATCTAAAAATGCACCATCGTAGATTTTCTAGACTGTAACTCTATTTCTGGGGGCTCTTATTTTCCTTTTAGATGTGGACATGGAGAAGGAGTAAAGATTCCAACACAGTTCAGATCAAGATACAATCTCTCCGCTCAAGGAACTTATACTAAAATAGGGAAGCTACAGAAATAAATAAATATCACTAGGCAGTATAAAAAAGGGTCATGATGGAGGGAAGCCCAAAACGTTTGGGGAAAATATTAAAGGTGGCTGACCCAGGTCACTTGGATGGACGGTAGCAGCAGGGTGAGGCAGGAAATGTCCTCGGGGAGTCAACCCAACGCTGCAGAGACCAAGGGTTTTTCCTGATTAAGGTAGTGTAGGGATGGGCAAGGTGACCCCGACTGAGGAAACAGCAGAAAAGAGCTGAAAATATTAATCAGTAGATGGAACCATGACAAGAACCATCGTGACTTATTGAGAACCTATTATGTGCCAGGTATTGTATAATACCAATTTCTGCTTTTCACAATTTAAAACCCTCTACTACATGTCATTATGATTTCTCTTTCATGGGTGAGAAAACAATAGCTTCGCAAGGATGAGTTCTTATCCAACCAAGTGCCAATATGACTGAACTGGAAGTTCAGTGCAGCTCTGCCTGATTGCAGTGGAGTGTTATTCTACTTCTCTTACGTAGATTCAATGTGAAATTGGGCTGGAAGAAGGCTCACGTATTTGTGGCTGATCCTATTTTCTGACGAATTCCAATTACAGTTGAATAGTTGCATAGGTATTCATGTGTTTGAACAAGTCTTTGCATGTAAACTATAAACTTGAATTTGATGACTGGAAGTCATCAAATGTGTTTTCTGACATGTAGAAGACCCCATTCCAAACCAAAGTATCATAAAAAGGTTCTGTTTACTTTTGACTGGTGGCGCAGAGATTGGTGAGGTTGAGGTCAAGGTAAAAACATCTGTGGATTTTTTTTAAGGAAGGGAACCAATATGTTAAAAAAGATGAGCTGTGCATTAAATTGGAAGTCTTAAACACTTATGTAATCAAAAAATATACATTTAAATCATCATCTTCAAGTATGATATGTAACTGATGGACCTTTCCTTTCAAAGCATCCTTTTGCACATATATATTCCCCATTGTAATATTATGTTGATAGAGGCCCAGTGTGCCTCTTTTGAAATGGAATATATTCTGGTGTATTCAGGATTTATTCATTACACTTCAGGGATTGTCTTGGATTTTGTCCCTAAAGATGTAAACACAACAGGGCAGATTAGTTACCATTCCATTTCCTCAAAGTATTTAAATATATACACGGAAGGAGTCTATATTTTTTATTCTCAAATATATTCCATATAGCATAATTTGAGGTGAGATACAAAGGTAGTTATGGGCCATTGTATTGGCTTCTAAGGATAAAAAGTTAGTTAATATATGGCATATGCCAAAATTTAAGAAGGTATAAAACTTTGATCGCAATAAAATAGAGATCCACTCAGATGTCACGGGAAGGAGTAGGTAATTATGCCATATTTAGGGAGCGTTCCAGCAATGCCTCACAAAGATGTGACTCACTGGGTTTGCAGAGTAAGGAGCACTTTTCTACGAAGATAATCAGAAGGATGTTCCAGGAAGTGAGACCAGAATCAGCAAAAGCATGAAGGCAGAACAATGTACAGTAGTAGGTTTTGAAAACAGAAAGTTATACCAGGCTTAAAAGTAGCAGAAAGTACCCACTGATACTCCTAGGAACACAGGCCACAGCAAGATGTTTGTATCATTGAGAGTGCTAAAATGCTCCCCCTCACTGAGCTAGGATAAAAGGCAGGCTGCTGCAGGCTCCATATTCTGTTCTAACGCGACTGCACACTGGCAAAAGTCAGGGCAGGGTTTTTAACAAGTGAATTGAGAACTCAATGGAGAGTCAGAACAGCCCATGAGAGGGGTGCCTTCAAAGAAATTGAGTCTGTTTATTCTTTTCATAATATTTATTTGGGTATTCAAGCTAAACCATTCATGCATCATCCTTACTGCCTTCTGTTTGCAGAGAAGATGGTCAGTGGCCTGCACTTGTGGGCACTTAGACTGTGTGCACACTTGCAGTTAAAGCTTCACACATGTACATATGTCTACAGCACAAATGTTTAGAAGTGGGAATTCCGGGTCAAATGATCTATGTAATTGTAATTTTATAATTTTGATAGATAATTGCAAAATTATTGCTTTTCCATCTTTTCCCTGACTTCTTTCATTTCTGCCTATGGACTTCCTCTATTGGGCAATTATTTCATTAATTATTTAAGTCCATGAATAACTTCTTGTTATTTATCTTCAATTAACCAATGAAATTTCATGCTTCATTTAAACCTTATTCTATCAAACAAGGCTATAGTATGAAGGCACCTCATGTAATACACAGTAATCCATTAAAATAGATAGGGAAAGAGTACTTTCTTTTCCATGGAAAGAAAATATTTACAAATATTACTAAAATATAAGGTTATGTATTTGGGATTTTCTTTTTAATTGGTGAGACCTAGAGTTTGGTCTCTCATGTAAAGGAGGATGGTAATCTAGGAAAGTAGTAAAAGAAAGATTTTGGTAGAGAAATAAAGATTTTGGCTTTTAAAAAGAATGTAATATATCCAACATTGTGTAGGACATCTGGGGATATGTGAGGCCCGAGTTCTGGGGTCAGTATGCTCTGGCACAATAAATTCCTGGTATCATGTTTGTAAAGTATCTCAGCATGAACTTCATACTTATGTTTTAGATATTTTTTGAAATGTTCAGGGCAAGAGAAGTACTTCTTAGACACTACCAGGAAAGGAATTATCCTCAGAGAGGTGCTATACATTCTTCTGTAAATATCTCATAGCTTATGTAGCCTCCTCAAAAGCTTAAAAAATCATGGCAATCTCTAGCTAATGATGTCTGCTGACATATTGAAGGGGTATCTCTAATTTACTTTGAAATATGTAAAAATAAGATGGATTAGTAATAGGTAGAGGATTTGAACAATGAATAGATTTAGAAGAAATCAAGTATAAACAAATTTTCTTTTTTTGTTTTGTTTGGTTTTGGTTTGGTTTATTTGAGGCAGAGTCTCACTTTGTAATGCAGGCTGGACTTGAAACTATGATGATTCTCCTCCCTCAGCCTTATTTTAGGCAAGTGCCACCACACCTAGCTGTATAATGAAATGTTAATGGCATGGTCTAGATGATATTCTCCATAAAATTCTTTCCACTTTACTGTGTGCTTGGAAATGTTCATTATAAGTTGGAGAAATTTGTGGAAGGGAAAGTAATTACTATGTTGATTTTATGGCATTTACAATGTTCCCAAATGAAGGGCTTAGTCAGTGGGTTTAATTACAACAGGTGACAATTAAGGGTCAGTCTTAATAGCTTGGTGATCTCTCTGCCATTTTGTCAAGTGCTGACTGAGTTGCTTAGTTGAAAGGCTGGGCTGTCCTAGCTTGAACGGCCAAGGTAGCTCCTTCTGAGAGTGCTTCAGTGGTGATGGGAACAACAGCAAATAAAGTCAATTTCAGTGGACCTACCGTGAAGGCAATTACCCCATTAATATAGGCGGAGCGTCCCTAACAAAAACTATGAGCTCTGAAATGCTGCAAAATCCCAAACTTCTTAGAGCACGGAAGCAATGCTATAAGTGGAAAATTCCACATTCTACCTCACATAAGTTGTAATCAAAACAGCACAGAAATATTATATAAAATTGCCCTCTCATTGATGTATGTAATATGTGTATGAAATGTAAATGAATTTCATGTTTAAAATGGGTCCTCTGCCCCAGATATTTTGCCATGTATATACAAGTATTCCAAAATCTGAAAAAATATCTGAAACCAGAAACTCTCTTCCCAAGCATTTCAGGTCATGGATACTCGATCTGTACTTTGAAATCTAAACGAATGGTTTCCAAACAATCTTGTGGAATTCAACTGAAATGGCTCAAGCTTGGCAAGTCATGTGTGAAGCTTTTCCAGGGGACATCCAGTACTTGGGTTGCACAAACACTAAAACCTTAAATGTTGGTCTTTTATCATACTTAAGTCTGGATTCTAAAAGTAAACTTCAAATAAGATATTTTAAGAGATTTTCTGAGTATAGGAACTTATATAGGCCATTTTAACAAGACCAAAAGACACTCTCCTGATAGGTCTTTCAAAACCCACCTGCCCAAGTTTTGGCTTCTTGCATAACATATGACTTCGTGACATGCAAATATCATAGGTGAAGCCAATGTTTTACATTTTCAGGGGTAGATGCATCCAAAGAACAGTTAAATTCAAAAAAAGTGACTGTAGTGAGTTGAGCTGTATCTCCTAAAAACATGTGCGGAAGCATCCCTCTTTGGAAATACAGTCTTTGCAGAGGTGACTAAGATGTAAGATACAGTCATCCTGGAATAAGGTGGCCTCTATCCAATATGACTAACGTGCTTATTGTTAGAATCCGTTTCAGTCCCAACCCACAGAGCAAAACTATAAAAGCCAGCCCCACCCTCTGACAGACATGGCACTCTCATCTACAAATGTCAGCGCCTCCTGAAAATGCCCTGCCCCCTCAGACAAAGCCTCCTGCACACGCCAAAGTCAATCCCCTCTGCCAAAATTGTCACGTCATCCCTAACAGTCCTGCCCCTCTACTTCTATATACACAGCGCCCTTGCCTCAGGGCTCGGTCTCTATTCTTAGATTCGCCCGCCAGCTCCACCGCAATAAAGCTTGCTTCTCTGTTGCTCTCTCGTACCTATTCCCTCCATGGACCTTACACTTATAATATTAGAAAACAGAGTCGCAGACACAAAGGAGGGACACAGCGTAACAATGGAGGCAGGCAGAGTGAGGCATGTAAAGCCCGGACCCCGAGATCTGGGTAGCCACCAAAACTGGGGATGAGGCGCAGAACGGGCTCTTGCTCACGTTCCTCTAGAAGAAACCTGCCTTGCTGATAATATGAGTTTGGATTTCTAGCTCCCAGATGTGTGAGAATGAATTTATGTGGTTTTAAACCAACTGGCTTGCAAGACTTTATTATGGCGGTCTTGGGACACTGGGGGTTTAGTATCGTGAACTGCACTGTGGTAAACTTGGGTGTGCTAGTATCTCTGTAGTATGCTGACTTTATTCTTTCAGGAATATACCGAGAAACAGTATAGCAGGACCAAATGATCACTCTATTTTTAGTGTTTTCAGGATCTCCACAATGCCGTACTAACTTACATTCCCCCCAACAGCTGGTAAGAATTGCTTTTTCCTGTGTCCTCACCTGAATTTTATGGCCTTTTCATTCTTGATGGCTATCGTTCTGATGGGGTGGAGATAGGCTCTCCACGTAGTTGTGGTGTGCAGTTCTCCAGTTGCTCAAGTTGTTGAACATGAGTTCATATATTTACTGGCTAGTTAGGCTTCTTTGGAGAAGTGGTTGTTCAACTCATTTATCATTTGTTAACTGAATCTTATGCTAATATTGTTGAATTCTTTATATATCCTGGATATTAATCATCTGTCTGAAGAGTAGTTAGCAAGCATTTTCTCCCATTTTGTAGGCACTGTATTTACTTTGTTAAATGTTTCTTCTGTTGTGCAGGAGCTTTTAAATTTGATACAGTTCCATTTACTGATTCTTGCTACTATCTCCTATGTTATTAAAGCCCTAGTCAAGGAGTTTCTGCCCTGTGCCTACAACTTCAGTTGTTTCCCTTGTTTTCTTCTACCAGTTCCAAAGTTTCAGGTCTCTTACTTTTATGTTTTATTGATAGATAGTGCATCTTAATTCTTTCCTCTTCTCCTTCCCTTCTTTCCCCTCCCTCAATCTCTTGGTCCCCTTTCCTTTTGCAAAAGATCTATCTCCTTATTCTTATTCTCTCTCTTTCATTTTGTGCTTTATTTGTATTTTGGATTTCTTATACAAGAGAAAGCATGTAACAGTGAAGTTCATGCATCTGATTTATTTCATTCAACCTTACGGTGTCAAGGTGCTTCCATTTTCTTACATTTGACTCAAGTTTATCCTTCTTTGTGGCAGAGTAGTACTCCACTGTATATACAAACCACATTTTTTTATACATTTATCTATTGATGGACATATACCTCACTTCCACAATGTGGCTATTATGAATTGTGCTGCTGTAGACATGCATATGCATATATCTCTATAATATGGTGTCTTTAACTCTTTCCAAAAGATACCTAGAAGGAGAACAGCTGGGTCCAGTGGAATTTCTAGTTTTAGGTTTTTGAAGGATATCCATACTGATTTCTGTAGTTGTACTAGTTTATACTCTCACTAACAATATGTAAGGGTTCTTGTTTCCCTATAACCTCTCCTGCACTTGTTATTATTTGATTTCTTTGTGATAACCATCCTTTCGTGAGTAAGATGGAATCTCTCTCTTTTTTTTTTTTTTTTTTTTTGGCATTGGGAATTGAACTCAGGACCTTGCACTTTCCAGAGAGGCACTTAGGCCACTGAGCTATATCGCTGGCTGTAATCTCAGTTTTAATTTGCATTTCTCTTATGTGAAAGTTTTTCTTGTCTATGTATTGGCCATCTATACTTCATTTGAGAAGTGTCTATTCATTTCAGTTTTAGATTTTTTACCTAGATCTTTAACTCATTTTGAATTGGTGTTTGTACAGGGTGAGCAACAGGGATCTAGTTGGGGGTTTATCATATATGGATATCCAGTTTTTCCACACCATTTATTAAAGAGTCTGTATTTTTCCAACATATGATTTTTACTCCTTTGTCAAGAAAACAGATGCCTGTAGTTGTGTGAGTTCATCTCTGTGCCCTTTATTCTACATCAATCGGGTCTACATGTCTATTAGTGTGCCAGTAACATGGTTGGTTTTGTTACTGTGGCTTTGTCCTTTAAAACACTTGTTAGTTGCTGCTGAATGAAGCCAAATACAAAGACTATTGGATATGTAACCATGTTTTAGCAGCTCTGATTACCTAGTGTGGCTCATTCCAATTAGAAAGGGCCCACCTTGCTGGGCATATTGGTGCACGCGTGTAATCTTAGCACTCAGGAGGCTGAGGCAGGAGGATCATTGAGAGTTCATGACCAGGCTGGGCTACAAAGTGAGCTCAAGGCCAGCCTGAACTGCATAGTGAGACCCTGTCTAAAAAATACAAAAAAAAAAAAGGGCTTATCTTCTGCAGGTATGCATATAGAAATATGCAAAATAACAGGAAGAAATAATAATCCATTTTAAGATGGACATGAAGGTCTTTTCTTAAATAATGCAATTTGCAAAACCTTTGAGTTGTGTCGTTGTGCCAGCTGCCACTTACACCTCACTAAAAGAATGATGTTAACTTTACAGAGGAAGTCATCATGATCGCAGAACAACCTGGAGTCTCATATGCGTCCTTGTGGCTCTTGCCCTCACCATCTATACCAAAGTAATTTCTGCCTTTTGCTTAGGGCCTTCATTACAAAGTCACTGCCTTTTAAAAAGTCTTCTCTAATTAGAGTTTAGACTTTATTTACTGAATCTTGGTCAGTTGATTTGTGTGTGTGCATCCTGCAGACTGAACCCAGGCCCTTGAGAACTGTCAGTTGATTTTTATAAGAGGATTTGCTACCTTCCAGTACATTCTGAATGGGGCTGTGTCTCTAGGACCTTTGGAGGACTCTCCCCTGTGAGAATCTCCAGTACAAACCGTGACATCTATGCAACTCCTGAACTTCCTTCTACTACCTAGCAGTAGCAGCCCTGGAAATGACAACTCATTTACCTGCTGTCCAATAGAGAACATGTTCTAAAGGCTCTAAGATGAAGAATTGTCAGGCTGGTCAAGCAGCTCCTGAGAATATGACTGCTGTATCAAGACATCTCAGCATTTGACAAACTCAAACCAAAGAATGTAATTTACAATATTAGACCATTTACCATTACATTTGTAGTTTTTTTGTTGTTGTTGATCTCTTTCTCCAAAGCTTATATGCTTAGTAAAACAGACATTGAGTATATTTTATTTGTTGATGTATCCGCAGAACCTACCACAGAGCCAGAGACACAGGACAGTTAATAATGCTAGTTTTGTTTCCTACTATCTCTATGTAGCCCTGGTGTTCAAAACATGGGTAATGAATCTCTGTCCTTTGATCTGTCTGAGATATTTGGAATTAACATTCACTTCCTGGTTTTTCAGTCCCAGTTTTATTATATTTCCAGTTCCATTCTTATGATTTTCACTCTGTAGAAGATACCCAAATATTCTGCATGTCAAGTATGGGTTTTGGTACATGGAAATTTTGAAATGAATAATGATTTTGGAGCGGGTTATTTAGTATCTGTTATGGTTTGTGTCTGGATGTCCCCTCAAAGGCTCATGCAGTCATGGGGCAGGCTTCCAGAGTTTATGATTGATCCATGGTCCAGTGTTGGGATTATGGGTGTGAGTGCTACACCCATCCTGGGGTGGGCAGCCTGCCTACCATATAAGGCAGGGACAGAAGCTTGCTCTCCCCCCCCCTCCTCCCACTTTGCTCTTGCTGCTATTGCTGTCTTCCGCCACCATGAACTGTTGCCCTCTGCCATGTGCCACTCTGACTTGGAGCCTGCCAGGTATGAACTGAAACTTCCACAAACTGTAAGCTAAACAAACCTTTCCTTCCTTAAGTCTGGGTGTCAGGTATTTTGTCTCAGCACTGAGAGAAAGGTAACTAAGATAGTACCCAACAGGCAATGATAACTTGGGAGTTTGGGCACAGAACAAAGAACAGGGGATCATTCACGCAGATCCAATCAGTGGAGGTCTGAGAAGAGAAGGAACTTCTCAGGCCATAGGAAGGTGCTGGAATCAAAGCAGCAGTTGTCCACTGGGTCCACCATCTTGTGAGTGATCTCCAGAAGTTTTCTGCTGGGGAGTCCCCAAACCATAGGCTGAGATATCCACACATGTAGCATTTTTGGATAGAAAAGGAATATTTTAAGGTGGAGAACAAAATTCATTTAAAATTGTGTGATTAACAATATCCAGTGATGGAGCACAGCATAGAGATAAGAGCACAGACACCAGATTTTAATCAGCGAGGCTGTGTGACCTTGGGCAAGTCTAAACTTCCTGGGCCTCTTTTGTGCAATGGGGAAGAAGTTAACAATAGTACCTACTTATAGCATATGGTTTGGGGAGGACAAAATGAGTTTTCATTTATAAGGTACTTGTAAGAGAGTGTGCATGGGCTGGGGATATACATCAGTGGCACAAGTGCCTGCCTGGCAAGTGTAATGGCCTGAGTTTGATTCCTGGTACTCAAAAATACAGTGTGTGCAATACAGTAAAAGCTTTTTTTTTTTTTTTTGGTGCCAGGAATCAAACTCGTGGCCTCAGGTTTGCCAGGCAAGGGCTGAGCTATATCCCTAGCCCAACAATCTTTTGAGGAAGGGAGCTTGGGAGGCAGGGGCTACCATGTATATTGGCCTCCAAGGCCTGTTATCCTATTATAAACATTTTATATTCTCTGGAGTATACATAAATCCACCATCTACATGAGATTTAAGGCACCATGAAATTTAGATTTTTTGATTTAAACCTTGCATCTCATAGAGAATCAAACCTCTCTTGCCCAATGAGACATCTGAAAAGTAGCCCGCAGTTGATTGTTGTTTGCTGGTTTATTTTCTTTACACTTTCAAAATCTGGTGGAACATCTATTAGCGTTGGGTAGAAATTCTTCTTTTCTCAGTACAAGCCCGGGGCCTGCCTCAGAGGCTGAAGGGAATTGGATTTTGAGACAATTTAATTGCCATCTGAGAACATACATGGCTTATATTTGTCTGATTTGTGATTTAAATGATTTTGCCTGGTCCTGGGAAGGAAATGACAGTTCATTCAGTTTCTCCTCTCCACTCCAGATAGCTATTTCCGGTGACTACAGCAACCACATACAGATTCCTATTCTGAATTTAATCAGGCAATGTACTGTTTACTGATTCACTTGACTTGTGCAGCAGAATATTCCAGAGGGTTAACAGAAGCCAGTTCTCCCTTCATCGGGAGGAAGTGCTTTATGAACTTTGATTTTTTTTTAACAAAGCAGACATTTTACCTAGGTTGAACCCAAAGAGAATTAAAAATAACATAGGAAATGGGCGGAGAACCAAAATGCAAGCCTGCAGACAAAGATGGACTTTATAGACAGGGTGATGTGGTTGCCAGTAGGCAGGGCTGGAGGTCAGAGAGAAAAGCATGCACCAAAGGGCCTGCTGAGTACTCATCCCTGAAAAGTATCAGCACTGCTGCCTTGCCTGGTTGTCTTATGTGACTACTTTGCCTCAATCATTCTGTTCTTCCAGCAAGATTTGACAGTATGCTACAGCCACCTGACGTGATGGGCTTAGTGGCATTTTTTAAGGAGACCCCAGGAGCAGTTCATAATGAAGCCCTTCATTTTGAATTTTAGAGAAACATACTGAAATGGAATGACATCACCATTTTTAAATTCCATCCCTTTGTGTTAGTACTCATCTGGATTTCCTTTTTTTTTGAGGACCCAGTTCCAGGTCCTCACATATAGTGATTCAAAGAGGATTCCAAAGAGGCACTTGTCTTTGTACGTGGACCTTTCTAAAAGGCAGGCTCTTCACTGCCCTGTCCGGTGCCTTCTTCTTGAAACATATCCCTTCCACCTCCTTTACCAGACTCCTGACTGATCATTAGGATGAGACCATCATGTCAGCGATCTTACCCAGTGCCAACATTTACTAATAAGTTCAAGTAATCGAGAGGCATAGGCTAAGCAGGAATGGGAGTAGAACCGTCAGGACATGCGTCCAGGCCCTGTGTGGAGATGTTGGTTCCACTCTGGCCTAGGGGAACACAAAGTATCAGAAGGATTAATGTGTGCAGCACCAATAACTTCACAGAACAGGACTATTTGAGTCTCAAAATCTCTCCAAGTCATGCTTAGCTAGTTACACAGCTTGCTAGACTACAGCAAGAATCTGTGCCCCAGAAAATCACATATCCCAGGTTTATTTTCCAGGAACAATCCAGTCCTACTTGGTACACACAACTGCACATTTCCTTATGGGTCTTCTACTAGCTGTTTGCTTGGCTGGATTCCCATCATTAGCATTTTCACAAGGAGATTAGAGTAAGTCATTACTTTCTTTATTCTCTGGGGGCATCCCTGCCCCTTTCATGAGGTGAATGGATTGTAAATCTGCTGCCAAACTGGCAAGGATAAGGTGGCTATACACTTGAAAAACCTGAGGGAGCACTGCTCTGGCGAATTCATTTAAAGCAAACCACCAGCAACTATAGTGTGACATCTCTTGCATGAATGACAGTTTCTTTTGTATGTGTATTGGGAGTGTTTTGGTCTAGAGATTTATTTTCTTCATTATGTTTTGCTCGAGTCCCTTTAAGGGACACATTTGAGTTCCTCAAGCAGCCAGTCAGAAAGATACAACCAGCTCCAGAAATGCTCCTGATACAGAGAAAAACCAGCCTGGCAAAACCGGAACCTCAGAGAACAGCGGCAGCCTCTCCTGGGAGATACTGTGGTGGTAAAGAGACTTCACTTTAAACCCCTTAAACTGTAGATGAATTCACTTTTGTTCCCCAAATCATATGTTAAGCGGCTTCCATTTGTAAGCAGTTTCTGATATATGCTGTTTCTGGCAAATGCTGTAATGACCCCATGACTATGACTATTACTGTGTGATTAGATAAGCTCTGTACTGTGCCTTTCTGGAACTTACCTGCTATTTTTAGGACCAACTGCTATATAGACTGCTGTTTCCCTATCCTTGAGATCAATACTTCTGACTGGCAACAGTTTGGGTATCTTCCACATGCTAAATAAAACCCTGCTTCTTCCAATCTCAGGTTCTGTGAGTGATTCTCACTACTTGCGATAACAATATCCCAGTTTCATGGAACGTCTGTTTGAGGCACAACTCATTTAAATCCACAGGCTGTGTTCCTTTGAAGTGAGCCATTCTAGATTCCCCTTGTTATTTGACTTTGGAATTGAAGCAAGATTGGTTGTCACCTGTGAGGACTGGATATGGTTGTCACTTGTAAGGACCAGATAACTGATACTTTGTCACCAAAAGGAGAATATGCAGGTGTTGCAAACAGCATACATAACCAAGAGTAATAGCCGCTTCCTTGTGACCAGCATTTGCTCTATGGCACATATGGGATCTCATTTCACAGTTGCAACAATCCCTACCTTTCAGATGAGGAAACTGAGGCACAAGAAACTTTAGTGGCTGTCTTGATTACTTTTCTCTTGTTGCTGAGACAAAGTACCCAGTGCCCAAAATTAAGGAAGGAAAGCTTTATTTAGCTCACAGTTTGTGGAGGTTTTAGTCTGTAGTTGGCTGCCTCCAAGGCAGAGTGGTACATGGCACTGGGGCAACAGTTCATGGTGGTGGAAAACAGCAAAAGCAACAAGAGCAAAAGGGGGTGGGGAGCAGCGGAAAGCAGCCTCTTTCCCTCGCTTACATTGTATGTATGCTACCCACCCCAGGGCAGGTGTAGCACACACACCCATGATCCCAGCATTGGAGCCTTAACCAGCCATAAACTCTAGAACTCCCCATGACTGCACGAGGCTTTAGGGGAACATCCAGACACAAAGAGTGGCCTAACAGAGATTTGGCTGACGTCTCCTTTACTCCGACCCTTTGTTCTCACTGTCTGCTGTGTTGCTGCTTCTTCCTTTGATCTCTCCAAACCACTTCGTTCCACTACTTGATCTTTTAAAACAAATGAACATGGGTGTGCAGTCATTTCACCGGGACACAGATACCTGGCTTCGGTACTGAGCTTCTCCTTGTCCTCCCATCTGCATAGATAGATGTGCGCTTTAAATTATCATCCCCTCATGCTCTTTCCCTTTCATAGACCATTCTCTGTCTCCCATATTACATGTAATGTATAAATATACACGTATATGATACATTTATGTTTTATACGTGCTTTTGTTATCGACAGCTGAATTACACAGTATTACAGGCAGTCAGACAGGGCTGGGCCCTCGAGGGAGTCAGCGCAGAAGATAAGAACACATTACAACTGTGGCTGGAAGTGCACTCGTCAAAGGCCAGGCCTCAAGATATGGAGAAAATGACCAGGCCTACATACCTCCCCAAGGGATAAGCAATAGATTAAATATTATACTGTAATTGGTACCATCTGGTTCAATAAAGTCTAGATAGATGTCAGTCACCCGAATGGGTGACTGAGACCTCCCAAACTACCCCTACCTTAAAAGGTCTCAGCTCTTTCCATGTACACTTGCTATGTAACCTACTTCCCCATTGGATCAATATTAACTAAGTGGCTGTACTTGTAACCTTGTTGGTTGATCATAGTTTTGAAGTACGTTGTACCCACCTTGTGATTTCATACCCACTTTGTGATTTTGCTCTCTAAAACTTCCTCTGAGAAGCAGGCTCATTTTGGGTCCCTCTTCTCTCAGGAGCTACTTCTCTCAACAAATTTTTCTTATTCTTGACCTCTGTCATTCCTTAAAATTCATTCTGTGATTTTGGGGAACATGAACTTGGTGTAGCTGACACCTAGCAGCTTGGGAGTTATACTTGTTCCCCACTGTCACTTTCATCTGAAACTCTGTGTCTGCCGGAATTCATTTGTTGAAACCCTAATCCACAAGGTAATGATATTAAAAAGTGATGCCTTTGAGAGGCGGTTAGGTCCTGGGGCAAGAGCCTTTACTATGAGATTAATGCCCTTACAAAATAGACCCAAGACAACTTGTTCACCCCTTCTAGCATTGGAGGACAGAGTGAGCAGGTGCCATTCTAGGAACCAGGAGGTGGGCCCTGACTAAGAACTAACTCCACCAGTATCTTGGATTTTGTTATCATTAGCATCAGAAGTGTCCCATAAAGCTTCTTTGTGGAAGACTTGGTCCCCAGTGCAGCAGTCTTGAGTATTTGGGAAGCAACTGCATCGTGAGGTTTGGAGGATCTCATCAGTGGATCCTCATAAGGGGATGGGTCATTTGGGGATGGTGGGATCTGTAGGAGATGGGCCTTGCTGGGGCAGGTGCACTCTGAGCATGCCCTAGAAGAGTATGTGTTGTCCCTGGCTCCGTCCTTCTCTCTCTCCCTCTCTCTGTCCCTCCCTCTCTCCCTCTCCTTCCTAACCACCAGGAGATGAAAGTCGTTCTCCACTACACACCCTTGCCGCCATGATGTTCTCATTCACCTCAGGCTCAGAGTAATGGAGCCAGCAGGTCACAGACTCAAACCTCTGAGCTGTGGGCCAAAACAAATTTTTCCTCTCTTTAAGTTGATTTTCTCAGGCATTTTGTTACATGGACAGAAGGTGGACTAACACAGACTCCTAGCCTTCAGAACTGAGAAATAAGTTTCTTTTGCTTATAAGCTGCCTAGTTCATGATATTTTGTTACAACATAAAACAGGTAAAGACAATATGTGTGCATATATGTTTTCTACTTTAGATTTATTCTGGCTTCATCATCAGTCAGTAAAAGCTTGAAAATCAACCTGCACACATGTTTTCATTATCTTTTTTCTCTGAACAGAGATCTGCTATATGCCTGCCATGTAAAGGTGTTTTATCTGTGTTGACTGGTAAGGTTTTAGGAACTAAAGGCCAGAATTAATTATTCAGAAAATACTGAAATCCATTAAAATAATCATGCAATTCTCAAAATTACTTTGAAATAAAAATCAAACCAGATTTCTATTGTAGTCCTAGCCTATGTGTTTTCTCAAGGATTTTTGTTGATACACAGATCTCTATCTTACCTTTCCAGAGTCTTTGATGTCATATGAAACATCATAGCTTTCCATTTCTAAATTACTATAAATTCACAATAACAACATACTTTTAAAACACAATATAGGGCCAGGGATGTACCTCAGCAGTGGAGCACCTGCCTAGCAAATCCAAGACTCTGAGTTTGATTTCTGTTATAAAAAAAGCCACAATATAAGTAGAATTTGATTTGTATGAGTTGTACTGATCCAGTAACAAACACTGTTAATGCATGTGCTATGTACCAGGCATGAATTTTTTTTAAATGAGCAAGTATCTACCTTTGACAATCTCGTAGCTTAAGAATAAAAAAATATATTAGGCTTATAATGAGCTTCCTTCTGAGGTTCAAGCTTCTTTGGAACATAAAGAATACAGGAATTTTTAGGAAATTGGTTGTTTCATTTTGTTTTTGAGACAGGGTCTTTCTATGTAGTTCAGCAAGACTTTGAACTCACTCTGTAGCCCAGGCTGGCCTCAAAGTTGAAGTGATCCACCTGCCTTGGCCTCCAGAGTACTGGGATTATTGGTGGTACCAACATGCCTGGTCAAGTTTTAGGAGATTTAGGACATGTTACCTACTCCCCAAGTCTGAGGGAGACTGCAGGAAAGTGGATCCTTTCCTATGTACAGCTTACAGATTGGGGACATGGCTGGCACAGAGCACTGAAGCAGGGACCAGCAGGGCTGAGCCTTCATTTCCCTCCACCACTGACTGTGCAGCCAGTTACTAAAACCCTGTGCCTTGTCCAGGACAAGGATAGAAGCTGCCTGCCCACCTCAAGCAATCATCATGGTATCAAATGAGAAATACCTGTGAAGGATTTTGAAAAATGTCAGGCATTCTTCAGCCTCATAAAGGCAGGCTATTTTGTCTGTTTTTCACTCTTGGATCTCTACCATCTAAAGTTATGTTTGAATTATGATATCTGCACAATATGTATTTATTGAATGAATACACACCACAATAAAAGAAGTTGGCTTTTCACTTTAAATAACTCAGAATTATAACTGATCCCTTCCTACTTTGCAAAAGACAAACACACTTTGGGTACAACTTTTAGAGTCACTGCACCTGAGGGGTAGAAGTGATCTTAAGGAATGTATCATCCAGCCTTGAGGGTGACCGAAATGATCTTGACTTTCTCCTTGCCATGTGTTTGTCTGGCCTGTTGCAGATCAAGGTCACCAGGGAGGAGCTCCTGGGCCACCTGATAGAATTTCCTGTTACTCAGCTGAAACCTGCCTTCAACCGAGGCCACAGAACAACTCTGCCCAAGCTCTTAAGTCTCCAAATATTTGAAGACATTTATTAAACACCTCTCCCTACCTGTAGATTTCTCATGTAAGTGGCATGAGTTCTCAGATATTTTTGGCTATATGGAATGATTTCTCATTTATAAACTTAATATTAACTCTACTTCTTCTTAACAAGACAAGAAGTTTAAAATTTTTGTTGTAATTTTTTTTTGTTGTTTTTTTGAGACAGGGTCTCGCTGTGCAATTCAGGCTGGCCTTGAGCTCACTTTGTAGCCCAGGATGGGGTCTCAAACTGGCAACAATCCTCCTACCTCAGCCTCCTAAGTGCAGGGATTACAGGCATGTACCACTACGACTGGCAGAAATTTAGAATTTTTAAACAAAAGCTGTTAGACATGTGTATCTGCCGTAACCCATAGCAGCCTCTTATTTGCAAAGTGGACTCTGTTGGCCCCACCTGCTGGTAGACATCTGAAAAATGCCCACAAATTTAAAACACATATTAAGGCACAGAGATAATAACTGCTTTGTATTCTGTCGTAGCTGTTGTTATGTAAGATGAATATAACATTGCAGTAATACTTATAGTGGTAGAAAAAAATCTGGAGTCTACCTAAATCATGATAATGAGAGTTAAATAAATTGTGGCACCTACGCAATGAAATATCACCACTATTAAAAATTAATGCTTAAAACTGTATGGCACATGGCTGTAATTCCAGCTACTAGGGAGGTCCAGGCAGGAGGATCACAAGTTCAAGCCCTACATGAGCAACTCAGAGCCTTAGAGAGATCTTATCTCAAAATAAAATATGTAACATAAAAAGGGCTGGGGTTGTAGTTTGGTGCCATGGCCAGATTCGGTCCTTGGTACCACATACGCGCAGGCACACACACACGCACATGCACACGAAAAAAATTGATGCTTACACATCTTAAAATAGCCTAAAAGCCAGTGATATAGCTCAGCAGCACAGAACCTGCCTGGCAAGCTCGAGACCCTGAGTTTGATTCATGTAACAAAAGAAAAAAGACTAAAACTAAATGCAAAATGTTATTATTGATACTTTTATGGTAATGAATTTCTCTTCAATTTCCTACAAAGTGTTGATACTACAAGATAATTAAAATTAAATTATTTAATATTTATTTTAGCATTTCTTTCTGAGGTTTTGTTTATGACATGCTGGGATACACATATAACTCCTTCTCCTCCTAATTATCCATCTTCATAGTCAGTTTCTGAAAAACAGAGAAATGTATTCTGGTGGCACCAGCGATGTTGAGAATAGTATTAGAGGTGAGTCCCCAGGAAGTGGGGCAGCTTGGCTGACTTGGTATGGTGTGTATGTCCGGGCAGGGCCCACCATGTTAAAGGTTTTCTTTAAGATCACGTAGGATCTTACAGATGTGGTATAAAATACTCAGAGCTTCTGAAAATACACCTTTTACAGCAGTCTAAAAGTCTGCAGTAGAAAGAGAGTTAATGGCACTGTGAGACTAGATTGGGGTTTAGATTTTAGCAGGTGGAGGTACTGTGGGTCAGTGTGTGTCACCCTCAGGAATGCATCCACAGTGGCTTTCCTTGCTGGTGAGCAGTGTATCCTGACAGTAGGACGCAAATACCACTAAAGAAGGGTCTGCAACCTAAAGCCTTAATAAGATGACACACTGTGAAGAGAATTGTAAGACCTTGAACATTGTTGTTATTTAGATTTTTAAAAATGAAAAGGATCATTTTTTGTGTGCTAACCTCTTACTTGGTTCTGTTTTATGGTGGACATAGACTATTATGTTTGAGCTTTGTATTTTGTGAAAATCTTAATGAAGAATTCCACAGATAGTAAAAAGAAGAAGTTTGCAGCAGAAGAATTCAAGGTTCCTGCAGCAGCAAGTGCAATTGTTACCGGTGATGGAATAGAAATAGATTCTGCACAGACTGCTGGAAATGTTTCGCTGAAGCATGATTCAGAACTGTGAACTATCCCTAGGGATAGTGTTGGAAGTTGGTGATGCCTGCTACTCGGAATACATAATTGCCTTTCAGAATAAATATTGTTATTTTTTGTAAAAGTGAAATCAGGCATTGAACATACAATAAAAAACACCAAGAGTCAATGAAACAATAAATGGTGACTCATCCATTGCTTCTTCTTGTTCACAGCTTCCTGTGAAGAGGGAACAGTTGTAGTATCAACACAAAAACAGACAGTGGTTGTCTGCTGCTTCACAGCACAGGCAGAGAGCTCATTTGTGGTGAATGGATTATCCAACTGTGTTTTACCTCATGGGTGATTCTGATGACTCTGAGAACATTTTGAAAATTGAAATCTCCAAATGTTGCATTATTATCTTTTAGTTAAAAATCTAAAAGAATAATGGATCATGGATGGCAGTTTTCTTGACAGCATCTGACTTGTGGGCTCATAAATAGTTTCAATCATAAACATGTATCTTATGATAAAAGTAACAGGCATATCAATGAACAGTTAACTATCTTTTATGATCTCTGTTTTTTTTAAGTTTCCAAACTTTAGGGGGTCATACAAATTTTAATTCAAGATCAAGAAAAAAACTAAAACTTGAATTTTTTGATCTAACAATTGTGTCTAACCTGTATAGTTTAACCATGACCTTGCAGAAGGCAACATTTGCAATGATGGGAGTAGATAACGCAGTAGTAATATCCTTTGATGAATTATGTATTTCCTTATTAATCTCTCAATACAACTTTTTTCTGTTCTTTTTGTTTTAAAGAGAATTAAAAAACCAATGACAAAATAACAACAACATAGACAAAAACAAGACAAAGCAAAAACAATAAAAATGATACAGGGTTTCAAAACAGAATGATAGGAATTAACAGTGGTTGTTATCTTCAACGAAGTTGCTCAGATTACCAGATGTAAGAATGCAAGATTGATCAAATCATTAAAGAGAATAAAAAATAATTTTAAAAACCCATTAGAAACAATTTTTAAGACAGGAACCCTCAAGAAACTATTATCTTTTTGAGGATAATATTTCTGAACAGCATTCTGAAAGAGACTACTGTATCGTTATAGAGAAGATCTGAAGCTCACAGCAATGCTTAAGGAAATACTGGTTCGAAATGCTGATGAGTTATACTCACTGAGGAACTAACTTTTGAGGCAGGGCTCACCTTAGTTGCCCACATGGGTAAGAAACCAGGAAAGAGAAGATGGGAAAGACTGCACGGTGTAGCTCTGGCAAGGGTGAAAAGTGACGAGCACACCAGTGAAGAGGAACAGAAGGGGGTCACCTTCCACAGGAAGTGCCTGCTGGCTGCGCAGAACTGGGGCAGGTTCGTTGGGAAAGCTAAAAGCGGGAATAAAACACTTGACATGGTCTTAGAAAGCAAAGTGCGAGCCTGTCAATATACAGACTTCCAAGTACCTCTGATGAGAATTCAAAGGAAGATGTGCATAAGAAAGGATTGTATTTACAGAGGAAATCAGTGTCTCTGCACAGTGGCTTAGAATCAGTGCCTGACCTGCTGCATCGTCAGCAGTGAGCTTTCTAGAGCAGGATTTGTCTGTCTGGTTCTTTCTAGAGCTAGAAATATAGCAGGCTTTCCCTAAATAGTTACCATATTGTTCATGAAAGAAATAGTACTAGAAGTGACCTGAGGAGAGGCAGAGGTGTCTGAGTTCCCGTCCTGGTGAAACTTAATTCCTCATCTGCTAAAGGAGACTAGCAGTAATAGCCACAGGGTTTTCACAGCTCAATAGCCCATTTGCAAAGCCCATCACATGAAGTAAGTGCCTTATTCCTGGCTCCACTTGAAGTGAATTGTAAAATTGCAATGGATTAAACGTGTGTGTGTGTGTGTGTGTGTGTGTGTGTGTGTGTGTGTGAATTTCAATTGTCCAGAAAGTTGAAAGGATATAACCAAGGATGACAAGACTGTGTTTTTAAAAATTATTTTAAAGGAGAAAAAAACCCCAAAATAACAACAATGAAGCCAAAAATAAAACAACACAAAAATAACAAAAAACGATGCAGCATTTCAAAACAAGCTGATAGGAGTTCACAATGATTGTTATATTACTGTGCCTGAGAGGTCAGAGTGTCGGTTACTTTTCTCTCATTGCTGAGGCAAAATGCCCTATGCCCAAACTTAAGGAAGGAAAGGTTTATTTAGCTCACAGTTTGTGGAGGTTTCAGTCCGTAATCAGCTGGCTCCAAGGCAGGGTGGGTAGGTGAGCGGGGAGAGCTGGCATCTTCACCTCCCTCATGTTGTGCTCCAGCTATCCCCCACCACCCAATTCCAGGGCAGTGTAGCACTCACACCCTGGCCCTTGCTGCATGGCTTAGTTAAACTTTTAAACTTCTCAAGAGGACACAGTGTATCTCAGTGAAGTCTGCCCAAGGAAATTACTAGGCCCTGACTACCTGCTGCAAAGGAGTGATCGGGGAGGTGAGTGAGAAATGGGCAATGTGAAATATGCTGGAGAAGATCCAGACCAGCTGTGCTAAGCAGCCTGCAGGTACTCAGAGGTGATTGGCTCCCATTCAAACTCTACAGGGGACATTCGGGGCAGTGCAATTGGGTCCATTCATGTTTTATGATGCCAGGGCTTCATGAAGCCGGGGTCATAGGCTGAAACCAAAAAGAAAATGAAAGCTCTGAATGAGGGTAGTGAGTACAAAATTCTCCAGAGGGGAAGGGCCAGGAAGGAAAAGGTGGCTTCCCAGGAAGCCAGGCAGACTGCAAGTCCCCATTGCCTCCCTGATGGGGAATATCAGGCTGGTACCCAGGCATGCAGAAAGGAGAGTGGGCAGAAATACATGCGGGACATCACTCATAGCTGTCACTGCCAATGTCAGAGCTGGACTCAATAGGTTTTTCCATTTTGGAATAATTCCCACATGCCTTATATTGGCTGTGATACCATTTTAAGAACAATAAGAAACAAGGAGTAGGAACAAACCAGTTTTTCTTTTCTATTTGCTGTCGAAGTGTGAAGGAGCATGGAGCCAATAAACTGACGAGCTCTCATTCTTGTGTGATAGTCAACACATAAGAATCTGCCAGAAATTCACTCCAAAAATGCACTGATCCAATTCTGAGGGAAAGTGGTATTTCAGGGTTAGAGCCTAGGGCTACATATGACCTCCATGTGGTAATAGTTTCTCCCTACTTTGTTCTCTCTCTTTCTTTCTCTCTCCACCTTCTCTCTCTTATGAACTGTATTTTAGCTGGTGTTTCAGAGCAGCTCACAGCTCCATCATTCTGACTGAATGCCAAGCATGAACTGAGCACGTTAGACGTTTTGTCTGCAGATGCCGCACTCCATGGGTGGATGTCTGCACAGGTCTATCCGGGAATGAGGACTAGAAGCAGGGAGGCAGTGCTGAGTAAATGGGAAGATGTGTTTATTTTCTTTATATTTTTCCCTGAAAAACTTAACTAGATGGTCATCTAGAACAAATGGAAATGAATGTATCTTATGTTTTCTTCTATCAACCCTGTCCCTCTGCTAAGTGTACCATCCCCAAAGAGTCAAAAGCAAAGCAAGTCATTAACCATTAAATGGACACATAAATACCTTTCCCAAAGAATGACTCCGATTTTTTCTCTAGCATTCTCTTGCCTCATCTTATTTCTTTAGTATCTTATTTTTTCTCTCAGCAGTCTTCAACTTCTTGCTTCCTCTTAGGTCCGTGCTCTTAATCTGGAAACATGTTCAAGTCTCTCAAACATGAACAAAGACTAAACAAAACACACATGACCTTTCCTTTCCCCCTTGCAACCCATTCATTCATTCAACATGTTTGTTGTGCTTACCAGGCACCAGGGACTGTTCTCACACTGAATTGAAGCAGAATAGTTGCTGCTTTTGTGAATCTTGTAAGATTCAGACACTACATAAAGAAACAAGAAAAGCTCTAGCTGTAGCTCTGCACCAGGGCTAGGACACAGGGAGTCTGTTGGATAACCTTCCATCAGCCCTTGCAGCAGGCTGGTGTAGCCTTGGTAACAGCATGTGGGCTAGCTTTCTACCCTCCTGGACCCCTGGCCTACGTAGGCCTGCACTTCATCCCACTCCCTCCTCTGCAGCCTCCTTGGAAGAATAGCCGGTGGTTATACCCTTTGTTACAGTTTGTGTCTGAATGTCACCCCAAAGCCTTATGCAATCATGGGGAGGGCTTCTGGAGTCTATGATTGACTCATGGTCCAGTGTTGGATGTGAGTGCTACTCCTGCACTGGGGCAGATAGTTTGCAAACAATGTAAGGGAGGGAAAGAGGCTACTTGCTGCAGCTCCCCGTTTTGTTCTTGTTGCTTTTGCAGTCTTCGCCGCCATGAACTGTTGCCCTCTGCCATGTGCCACTCTGCCTTGGAGCCAGCCAAGTATGGACTGAAACCTCCACAGGCTGTAAGCTAAACAAACCTTTCCTTCCTTAATTTTGGGCATCAGGTGTTTTGTCTCAGCGGTGAGAGAAAAGTAACCAAGACACCCTTTTCCTTCCCAGTAGCAATCTTCCCCAGTTCCCACCGTGTGACCTCCAAGCTAAGAGCCGTGGCTTTGATTCTTAATCTCGTGACCTGGGCCTTAGACATTGCTGCTCACTTCCTTATTGAGCTCTACATTTCTAGTTCATGCTTACTCTTCTAGTTGCTCCTCCGGACTCCAGTCCTCTTCTCACTTCTGTTTCTAAGGAACCGTCTCTCTGTCCCTCCAGGTCAGCCGCGCTTCTCCGCTGGTGGGTCCCACCCTGTACTCAGATCTTCTTTCCCATGTTACTGAGATCTGGCTTCATGTGGTGTGACCAGTGCAGAGGTACAGAACTTTGGGACTAGAGGGAGTCATGTCCTTGAAATTTAAAGTTATTCCATCACCATCTTAAAATTAACAACAATTTTTCTTTGAATTTTGAACTGGTATTCCGTAAGTTCACAAGTCTGCTGGTGCTGGCATAAAATAGTCCATACTGGGTGGTTTAAACCATGGAAAATTATTTCTCACAGTTCAGAAGCTGGAAACCCTGATCAAGATCCGGCAAAGTTGGTTTCCTCTGAGAGTCATAAGGGGAGTCCCTGCTCCAGGCCTCCATCCTTGGCTTGCAGAGGGCCACCTCCTGCTGCCCCATCATGTGGTCATTCTTCAGTGCCCATGTGCTGCTGGTATTTCTCTATGTACTAATCTTCTAAGAGCACCTGTCATGTTGAAGTAGTACTACCCAAATGACCACGTTTAACCTTAATTGCCTCTTTGAAGGCCTTATTTCCAAATACAGCCACATGCTGAGGTACAAGGGGTCAGAACATATGAATTTGGGGATACACAACTCACCGCAGTGCGTGAAGCGTGCTGGTGCAGTGGAACGCACTATATGGCCACAGAGGCCCACCTCATTGCAGACCTGCTTCCTTCTCCTGCCAGGGATATGTTCTCAGCTGCCAGCCCCTACCTCCTGGGCTCCCAGCCATCCAGCGCTTCCCTCCTTTCGTCTTTCCAAAGAACACGGATGCAGGTGTGGAAAGAATTGCAGTTTAGCTTTGTTGCCCAGAGATGGCAGCTTTGGGCTCAGTATGGCAGGGGTGGCCTTGCGCCTAAACAAAATCTGGGTATTCATCATAGACTGACTAATGTCACAGGTCCTTGGAGTTACTTGCGGTGTATGGGTCAGGCAGTGGGCTGTATAAAGGGAAACTGACTTCTATTCATTGTACCCCTGCTTCAAATTCTCTACCTGTCAGCCCAGTTGAAACTCACAGATATAAATGCCCTTGTATGCATTTACAGGGGATGGTGGACTCCATGAAGCTATGGACACCTTGTGATTTGTCCCTGCCGATCCTTCCAACCTCACTCTGCTGCCCCCACCACACTGAAGTCCTCCTGAATTAGCGCAGCTGCCCTCTGCGTGCGTTCGCTTTTCACACCTCCAGGAATTTTGCATCTGCTCCTTCTTTTGTCTGCAGTGGAAGCACTTCATACCACATAGCTTCTAAACTAAAATCACACAGTCAATCTGCCCAGTGAATCCTTACTGCCATCTCCCCCTTCCTGTCACCGAAGCTGAAACAAAGAGCTCCTTTAGGTCTTTCTGAGTCTTCTTTCATAAGGATCGTAACATTAAATGCTACTTATTTTTTTGTCTGTCCCCTTACTAGATAATGAGCAATCCTGAGGGGCAACAACAGTGTTTTAATCATTGCAATTTTCCTGACCCCTGGTGCAGAGCTGAGCACAGTATCTGTAAGTGTCGAAAAGGTCAAGGAGTGCAGGAAAGAGCAATGGATGCTGACGTATGAGCTTGTGGGGAAGAGCATGCGTTTTAAAGTCAAGAAGTCCTGGGTTTAAATCCTGATTCTATCAGTGATTATTATTGTGGTCTTATGGAGATTACCTTTAAATACCAAATTCTCCAGTCTTGGAACGAGGCAAATACAATTTACCACAAGACAAACTGTCAATTTATATTGGCCAACATCTATTGTGACATAAGTAATTGAGTCTTGTGACTAGATTTCTGTGAGCTGGAAAGTTATTGGAATGCAAAGACAAAATTAAAAGACAGGGAGACTGGGTTCTTGCAGATTAGTTTAGTATGAAGAAAACTACAGTCATTATATGCCTGGGAGATGCAAGATACTGCAGAGAAACACGGTAAAGCAGGCTGAAAGGGAGTTCAAATACACATGCTACTCTGGAGTAGAAAAGCACAGATGCCATAGGAGTGGTGGCAGGGTTTAGGGTAAGCGCCCACGTGTAGCTGAGCAGGGAGGAAGGCCTCCTGGAAGAAGTGGTGTTTGAGATGCACCTTGAAGGAAAGGTAGAAAGGTTTTGCTTACCCTTGGGGTAATGAAGAAGGAAATGCAGCCATGGAAAGACAGAGAGACCTAACAGAGACCTGTGTGCTCTGCTGTCTTATTCAGGGTGTTCCCTGGGGACTGCAGCTTTGGCTTCTGAAACTAGTGCGCCCTCGCTCTCTGCCTCCTGACCCCTTGGTACTCTGAGCAGAACGAGGTCCCCCGGAGCTGACAGCAAACGTGGAGCCTTTGTGCACCCCTGGCTGTCAGCACCAGCGGTTCTGTCCCTGTGCTCCCTGCACAGCTTCACCGGACGGTGACAACATGCAGCGCAGGCTCTGCTGCATGGGTGATAGATTGCTTCCCCACCAGAGACTCAGGAGCTAGCAGCAACATCACAGACGGGGAAATTCTGTCGTTTAGAGTGCAGTTGCCTATAGATGAGGTCTATGTAGCGTATACACACATACACTATGAAGATGGTTGCCCAAATATATCACTTATATGCGAGGATGAAGCTACTTTAAAAGAATCAGTGACTCAGATGTCATTTCCAGGAATGACATCTCTTCTGGCACTGCCAGCCTGCCTGCGTGTGTGCCTCATGGTGGCCTCTCTGCCCTGCAGAAGGGCTGTAATTAAACGAGAGGTCTGGGTACCAGGCTTCTGTGCCTGCGGATTAATTAGCTGCTGCCTTTACCGAGGCGACCTTGGGCGTTCCCGTAACTTCACTCAGCTACCGCTTCTTTTCAGCATTTACAAATTGGAGCTGGGACTACTGCCTGCCCGCTCTGGAACACCTGAGCAGTAAAGATTTCGGTGCGAGCACACAGCAAGGACTCTGGCTCCAGATAGCAGCCTGATCTGCTCGCTCACTCCCTGCTGTGATTCCACTGTGAAGGCTTCTCCAACCGCTCCGTTTAAACTGCCCTTCACCAGACATCTATTTCTTGCATTCGTTTTTGTTTCCTTTCTTGTCTTCTCCTTTCAGACGCAGCACTTTATGATTATCTCAAACCGTTCACATTTTATGTTCGTGGATAGAAGCTCTAGCAAGCTGTGTCCCCAGTGCCTAGTCTCTGGTAAGGAATATGGTCTCAGGAAATATTTGCTGGAAGGGAGAAGGGTCGAGACAGGCCTATTAATTTGAAACTGCGCTGGCCCGGCCTAAGCCCTTTGGCGCCTTGCTTGGAGGACATGATTGAGCACTGGCGCCTGCTCTGTGGGAGGGAGGAGGCCCTGAAATTGAGCTTCTTGTTAAGCAGCACATTATGGAGGACGCAGACCTTACTGAACTTGAACCCAAAGCTGAGGATTTTTAGGATTTTAGGAGGTTCAAATCGTGCTGCTCCATTCATTCCTTCTCCCGAGTCCAAAGTTGGCCTGAGCAACCTAACCCGCTGCAGAGCCAGGGAGAGTTGAGAAATCAAAACAACACGATTTCCCCCCAATGCTTTGTAGCAGGCTCTGATCCAAATGCAAAGGGCAGCGTGAGCAGGCGAGGGTTCTTCTGGGCGCTCGCGCTCGCGGTCCGCGTCCTCCTGTGGAGCTGGGAGGTGTCTCCCGCGCTCCAGCCCGGCTCTGCGCCCCGCGCCCGGCGCCGCCTCCGCCTCCTGTCGGGAGCGCGCGTCCCCGTCTCCGTCTCTGTCTCCGTCTCGGTCTCAGTCTCCGTTCCCGTCTTCGGCCCCGCAGCGCCGCTGCCCCAGCGCGACTCGCCCAGAGCAGGGCCCGGAGCAGCAGCGCCACGGCCACCGCGCCCGGGGGAGCTGGGACCGGGCCGAGCGCGCGGTAACCCCGGCGCGGAGTGCGCACGGTCTGGCCCAGGCAGTGGTTTTTGGGTTTTGTTTTGGGTTTGGTTTTATTGTTTGTTTGGTTGGTTGGGTGTTTTTGTTTTGTTTCCAGTTTGGCGGGTGGAGGGTGGGAAGCTCAGGGGGTGGGAGGGCAGGAACAGGGCTTGGGAGTGCCCGGGGCAAGAGCGTGGGGAGAGGGAGAGCCCAAGTTTAAACCTTCCTGCAGCCGGCCGAGAGCATCCGGAGAGCCGGGAGCCAGGCGCTCGGGCGAAGGTGGGCTTCCTCCAACGCCCTGGCCAGCAGGTGAGCAAACTTTGCTGGCCGCGGGGGCTGCGTGTGTCCGCGGGGTCCGGGCACAGGGAGCCCTCGAAGCGCGGTGTCCTTGGCATTGGCGCGCGCCCCGTCAGTGGGTGGGTTTTCCCGAGTGAACCCTGCCTGGTCTGACAGTTCTGTTGGTTGGGAAATCGTGATTTCACCCTCCTTTTCTGTGTAATGATTTGAGGAAGGCCTTCTCAAAGGAGGCTCACTGCAAATCTATGTTTCAGGCTCTGTGGTTTCCGCAGCATTTCAGATGACACAGACTCGCAGATTACTACACTCCGTTAAGTCTGACACCAGCGAAGCAGTCAGTGATGTTTTGAAAGCAAAAGGAGGAAAGTGGCCATGCCACTTCGGGCAAGACACAGGAACTTCCATACACAAATTAATTCTTTTGAACACCCTAAAAGCAAGTAGCAGTATTTCCAGCGTGCACGTGAAGACATTAAGGTTGAGATATTAAAAAGATTTTGCCAGCTGACTCCCCAGTTTACAGTGGGAGGAGGGCTCTGGAGGCCGGGGGTGTGAGCCTGGCCTAGGACGAGGTAGATCAGGTGGGTGCATCGCCAAGAAGAGGTGCCCGAGAGGGGCCTGAGGCTGCCAGGGTGAGGTGGGCATGGGGGAGGCCCCTGGAAGCGGCGTGGCCTCCGCGAATTTTGCTGTGAAGAGGAAGGTTACTGGGTGATATGGGAGACGCAGTGATACCGGCAGCGCACAGGGAGAGGTAGAGAGCTGCCTTTCCTCTTGAAAATTAGAAAGCTTTGCCTAAACTCCTGTAAGGCGATCTTGAAACTGAGAACTACTAGACTGTGGTCCTGGCGACAGGCACTCTAGAGCAGTGAAGGCATTTATTAAAAAAGAGGGCGAAAGTCACCTTTGCCCAGGTGTAGCAGATGTCAACGGAGCAGGGAGACCCGAGAGACCAGCTAGAGGGCTTCTCAGAGGAGAGAAACACGGAGTCCTGGCAGTAGTCCAGAGCAAATTCTTCATGCTGGAAGCTTGCAAGCAGCCAGGGAAGCATCTACAACAGTTTTTTTGCCAGACTAACTTCTTTTCCTTTGCTAGCCACCTCCTGGGCTGTATGTAGACTGAGGCATATTCTCCCTACTGCCCCTCACCTGTGGGGTGTGACTCACTAGCGTAATGATACTAGTGTAACCAGTCATGTAGAAAACGCCCTAATACATTGCGCGACAAAGGTATTGTTTTGTGATGTCTGCGTGTGCGCACGCACGCGTGTGTGCACATGTGTGAGTGTGTTGTCAGTCCTGCGGCCTCTGCACACCTAGCCTGGGCTGCCCCCCTTCAGACTCCTCTGCTAACCGGCACAAGGCTACAGCGGGAGTGATTTTTAATTTTTACCTTGCGGATGACATCATCAGGGCCTCCGCAGAGTAAACTTTCTTCTCCACGTTGCTGTGGTCCTGCAGATGCATTTCATCAATGAGAATTTGGTGACATGGCCATGAAATGGCTGCTCAGAATTCTTCTTTTTGACTTTCTAATGTCTCGAGGGCGGCAGTACCTTGGCTAGGTGTCCCTAATGCGCAGTTCTCTTTGGTCCTCACAGCAAGATGACTTACTTACATTTTATCAACAGAAGTTCCCCAAACCAGAGCTCCATAGCTAAATTGCAGTTCCCAGCTCCTCCCATTCCTGGCTGATGTGAAGTGTGCCTGGTCTTCGCGGGAGAATTTTAGGCAGTTGCTTGTTAAATCTAACAATACGGAGGGGAGAAGGTGGTTCTGTCCTGGTCTCTTCCATTTTGTATCACTCACCAAAGTAAAGACACAGAAGGGACATGCATTACAGTTGCAGCAACTATACCTCTGGGAGGAGAATCTGTGAGACACATTATTGTATCCGGGCAAGAGAACGTGAGTACTAGAGTGCTGGGCTCACAGTGGGGTTAAAGGCTTATTTCTGCACTAAAGTTCAAAGAGGAAATTTAAACAGTAAAAGACAAAGCAAACCTACTGAGCAGCAGTTCATGCACAAGAAAACCGTGGGCTTTCAGTAGCCCACCAGCTCTGAAGGAACCCTAGCTGGTCAGGAGCCCCTGTGGATTTCACTGATAAACTTGTGCCTTTCCTTACAAATGTTTGTATGGGGCTTGTTGGCTGTCAGGCATAGTCAGGAGTCTTTACAACTTTAAATCAGCCCTTGTGACAACCCCACAGGTAGGGAATACAATTATTATCATTCCCATTTAACAGATGAAGAAACAAAGGGAAAAAGAAATAACTTTCCTGGGGTTACATAGCTAATAAATAGTAGAGCTCAAATTAGAACCTGGGCCCTGGCCACCACCATCTGCTTCCTCCCTGTGATGTTTGGGTCAAAAGAATTTTACTCTGTATTTCATCCTGCACCCCACATCTATAAAGAACAGGGACCACCTTCAGGCTATCCAGGGTGAAGTGTTAAGCTAGCAGAGAGCAACCTTCGCCAGGTTCTAGAAAACAGCCCTAGGTGGCTGAAGAGCAGGAAGTGGGTTTATTCTCAGTAGTGGAATTAGGACTTCTGTTCCCGGAAGTCAGGCCAGTGATGGGTGAGGTTTTAGAACTGTGGAGAGATTGAGTCACCACTGGGTGTGTGCATATGTGTTGCACTTGGTGTCCCTGAGAGCTCTCAGAACGTTCCAATTCCCCACTTTCATTAGAAATATGAGTAAAAATGAACCTTAATTGGAAATTGTCTGTCCTAAACATTTGTGCGTGTGTGTGCGTGTGTGTGTGTGCATGTTTGAGAGAAAGAGAGAGAGACAGAGAGAGAGAGAGAGAGGGACTGAAAAAATGGTACTAAATTAAAGTTTTTACTGAGGCACACTTTCAAGTTCTGGGGATTTCCAAAGGAAAGTACTGAGACTACTGAGTAGAAATGTCAGTGTGGATATTTGAGAATGTTCTGGAAACTTGTGAATCCATTGGCCACTTCAAGAATCTGAGAGGTTAGGCTGGGGGGCGGTGCCTGTCAGGGATAGGGGTAGAGGGAGGCATGCAAAGGCAGGTTTCAATCATTAGTGGAGGGTGGGGCGTAAGTCTTGTTGGGAAGGTGTCTGAGAGACGTCTGCTGGCACTTTATCATAAGCCTAGTGCTAGTGACAGGAACTTTTAAAGGATCATGAATTGAGGTGCACATGTGTTTCCTGCCTGCACTTGGGGCTCATTGGGAGGCTTGAGCAGTCTCATCACCTGCTTTCCCTAAATTTGGTGGGCAAAAGATGCCTGAGGATTTCTTTTTTTTTATTTTGAAAAGTAAAAGAACCAAAACATGTTAACAAGCAGACAGCCACTTACAAAGTAGCACCAGAATAGTACAGTCAAAACTGAATTAAAGACAAGGAGACAGGGAATTAACAATGGTCATTGTATTACATATTGATAACTTTGAAGTGTATACTCAGGAAAACACATATAGACATGCAGAACTTATTAAACAACTAATCATTAACTGTTCCTTACAATAAAGCAACATAAGTCAGTAGTACAACTATGTTAGCCATCCTGCACATACATACGTACATACATACGTAATTATCCCTTCTTCATTTTCTCCTTGCCCCCATCCCAGCTGCTCCCTACTTTCCAGCAGTTTCCTTTCATTTCACATTGTTTATCATACCTCCTAATTTACATTCACACTTTCGGATTCCTACACCAGCGATACAATACGCTGCTTCTGCATGTAGCCTGAGGATTTCTTGAAGGCCCAGGTAGGGCCATGCAGGAAAGAGAGCTAGCTAAAGGTGAGGGTACTCCAGCAACTGGTTTCTAGAAATCCAGAGGCAGCAGAAAGACGGGAAACCCAGCAGAAGATAGGCGAGCATCACTCAGACACTCCTAAAGAGAGTATGCAGACTGCGAATTGGGTCCTTTTTCTGCTTTGATCTTGGAGAGTAAGAAACTGGCCAGCAGGAGAGTGGATGGTGAAGAAAAAAGCCAGCCTCCTCTACCGCCAGCAGGGGGAAACTTGAAGCAGGACCCTACCAGGACAGGGCGGGTGTCATTGTTATAACAAGGCCAGGCCCATTTTCGTTCTTTTTGGTCTCCGAAGTGATTATATAAATAGTAGGGTTATGGCGACTGCTGCAGTATTCCTGTGAAGGCAGGGAAAATAAATCCCTTTGGATACATTTGAAGAGATGATGGAAAACAAAAATAAAATATAATTTTGATCAGACCCTGAAAGCTCTGCCAATTTAAGAGTATGGGCTAGTTGTGCTTGGAGTAAAATGTTACATAGTAGCAAGTTATTTGCTTGATGTTATAGTTGCTTCTGACAAATAAAGATTCAGAGACAGAAGTGGATAGAAAAGAAAACATTTGCCTGGTATGCAAGGGAGCGCTGCTTCAGAAGACTGGTTCAAATAAAATTATGGAAGAACTTAATGGAGAATACTCCACAAAATTACCAGCCCTGTAAGTATACATTAGCCTGTTGTTCATGGCCGAACTTTGTTGCATGATTTTATTTCCCAAAACTTGTAATTATATTCAGATATTAGCATAGCAAATGATCATGGATTTTTTTTCTTCTTCTAAGAAGAGCAGCATGTTTAACATTTTATTATTGGGCTGGGGGTATAGTTCAGTGGCACAAGCACTGCCCTAGCAGGCACAAGGTCCTGAGTTTGATTACCAGTACCAAAAAAAAAAAAAAAAATTATTTTAGAGACCAGCTCCCAGAAAAGATGATTATGTTGTGTCAAGTTGGCTTATATTGGGAAGCAAAATAACTTCTTTTTTCTTGGAGTATGAAAAGTGCTTACTTACGTCTGAAATAGGGGAAGAGTATGTGTTTTAACTTCTTTTTCTTTACAAATGTGACTCTTCAATACATTATAATATCGTTGAGATGTGAAGTAAAACAGCAGAAATTGAGACTTATTGGTGATATTTGTGAAAGTTAAAAACCTAGGTCTAATTGTTGCTCAGTGGAGGTTTTAATTTCTTGGATTTCTGTTTGGATCTGTTTCATAGATTCCATTTTTTTCCTGTGTTGGGCATTTGTGGTTTTCATCATTTTCCTAAGCTCTTCAATTCTTTTACCTCTAATAGCTTTCATTTTGAGCATCATTTCTTTTTGCACCTGGGAGTTTATTTTCTCTGTAGCCTTTTCCACTTGATTTTTCACTTCGGTTGCTACCATTTCAGAAACTTCCAATGTTTGGCTTCCAATTTCCCCTGTCTCATTGTGCTCCGGGCTTGTCCTGGGTGGGCCAGAGGTCTGGGTTGCATTTTGCTTCTGCATCTTCTCATTTTCCATTTGCTCTTTTTTACCTTATTTTGTTTTCGGTGTTGATGCTTGCCGATTTGTTATGGTAGATAGCTTTATCACTAGTAGCGTCTTTACTAGGAGATGTCTGCTCTTCAGAGATATCTTCTAGATATAGGTTCTTTACGTCTATCCTAAGGACCTACCTTCCCAGTTTGTTAAGGATGAAGAGTTACCATTTGGCTCAGCACCCAGTCCTTTGTTACTGGACTATGGTAACGATTATGATCCCATACAATCACAGTGTTATGATACAAGGGAGAAAAACTAATTATAACACGTATAACATTCTGGCTACAACAGTTAGCAATAACAATAGTTTCAAGCATAGCTTAGCTACTGACAAACTGTGGTAACTATTAACCTGATACCTTTAGCCACTGCAGAAAATTCTAAAGTTATATAACAAAGCCCAGCATATACTATGTACTTACTTATGTGCAGTGATTTTCACCTTACTAGAGTGACTTTACTCTGTTGTGTGTGGGTTTGAGATGGGTTGGGGACAAGATAAAATAGTGAATGAGGTCAAGTATAATTGAATCAAGGCTGGAGGTCAAAGGACGATCACCTGGATTTTGGGACACTGGAGGACAGAGGAGAGAAAGAATGAAAGATAAAGCGAAGGAGTATTGAAATGGATCAGAAAGAGAAGAAACAATGTTTACTCACAAGAAAGTATCATAAATTCAAGAGGTAGTTTAAGAAAGAGAGAAAGAGGGTCAGTAAAAAAAAAAAAAAAAAGCATAAGAAACCTAAACTGGGAGGCAGTCACGTGTTTCCAGCAGATACTCCCAGCTTTTCTTGACTGAACTGGTTGGAGAAGGGTGTTCCTCCCAGGCTGGATAAATCTCCAGAACTTTTTCTTTATCTCAGACTGACACTTTGTATGTATTAGAGAACAACTTCCCTGTGCCTGGTAAGCCTCAAGCCCTCCTGCCACTGTTCTACTTTGCACCTCTAAGATTTTGGCTATTCCAAGTGCCTCACACAAGTGGAATGATGGAATGTTTGCCCCTTTATGCCTGGCTTATGTCACTTAGCATGTTTTCAAAGTTCATCCATGTTTAGGATTTCAGTCTTTTCCAAGGATTAATAATACTCCACTAGATTTGTGTACACAGATGTTTACCCGTTCATCCTAGGTGGACACTTGGGTTGTTTCTACTTTTGGCTGTTGTAAATAATGCCATTATTTGGGTGTACAAGTATCTTTTTGAGTACCTGATTTTGGTTCTTTTGGGTACACTTTCACAAGTGGAGTTGCTGGGTCATGTAGTAATTTTGTGTGTAAGTTGAGAATCCCCTATACTGTCCTCCGTTGTTGTTACATCATGAAGGTTCATTTGGCCACAAATTTGCTAGCATTTCCTTTTTTCTGAGTTTTGAAAATAGCCCTCCTGATGGGTTTGAAGTGTTATCTCCTCAGGAAGCATTGAGCATGGCTTTTCTGGTGCTGGTTCTTTGACTTTAGTCACGTCAACCATGCTTTTACTGGAGGCTCAGGAATCAAGCAAAATTAAACTGTCATGGAAACCTGGCAAGCCCAACTGTAGTAGAGCTGTTGGCTTGGAATTCTACTTGTGCCCTCAGCAGGCTTAGAATTTTTAAAGACCAGATACAGAAAAACAACAAAAGAGGCAGGAGTGAAGTTATGATTTTTCTGTAATAGGGGCCCCAGCTTTGTGGTAGTAGCAAGATATTGGCATTCAGATACAAGACAAGTAGTGTAACGACACATGCAGTAGCCAGAATAGGTGGTGCCCCGCTCCCCTGTCCCGACTCCACACTCACCAGCTGACTTTCTGACCTTTTGTTCTCACACCATGTAAAACATGTGCCCTGATTTGCTTGGCTATTGTATTGTTTGTTGTAACTCAACAAATGAATGCTCTAGCTCTGCCATTCTCTATGCTCGGGCAGTGTGACTCGATCCATACAGGTCTTCTCAAACCTGGAAAAGCGAGGGTCCCGCTCCCTGCACCTGCAGGCCATGGCGCAGTGACTCCTCACCTGGCTGGGGACGGTGTGTCTGCAGCCCTTGTGAGCATCTCAGCCCATGCTTCGTGTGAAGAACAGCTCCCTAAGAGGAGCTTCTATATCTTCTTTCAGGAGTTTTATCTCTTTGTGGGCGTGGCATTCTTCTTGATATCTAGCCAAAGGTCACTATCAGAATAGAGACCACTGCTGCTCTCAGGTTCAGGTTGGACAGAGAGAAGCAGAAGATAATTTGGTGGTTTATTAATAGCATGTCTGCCATGACCCAAACCTTGAATCCTTGTGCAGTGACTTAGTCTCTTCATGCTGCTAAAATAAAATACCTCAGACTGATAGTAATTGCTCACAATTCTGGAATCTAGAAAACCAAAGATCAAGGCACCAGCAGATTCAGTTTCTGGCTGTGGATATCTGCTTCCTAGGTAGCACCCTGTTGCAGTGTCTCTACGTGGTGGAGGGAGACAAGGGAATTCACTTGAGCTTCTTTTATACGGGCACCAATCACATTCCTGCTCTTATGAGCTCTCATTTGAGCTCTCATGATGCAATCACCTCCTAAAGAGCCCAATCTCAATACAGTCACATGGGGGTACCAGGTTCCAATACAGTGGTATCTTGCTTCCCAAACTTAGGTGGTTGCATGATTCTGAGGGCAGGTGGCCATGCTTGTGTTTGTGCAGGGAATGTGACTGTGGTCACGTTTCTCACCCAATGCAGGGTTCACAAACAGAAGCAAAATTTTGCCACATATTTCTGTTTGTGAACCAAATTGTTCCTGAAAAGAGGTGTTTGTGAACCAAGGTACCACTGGATATGAATTTTTGGGGGCACCGGCAGAAACTGTAACAGGTAATTGCTGGGAATCCATCAAGGAGCAAAGCGGAGGATGACTCTGCCTGGATAGTGTTTACTGAAAGGCAGGCCAAAGGAAAGGAGAAGGGCACGGGAGAGGTGGCCAATGCAGTCCTCTCCTTACCTTTCACATGATGTGTTAGAAAGATCTGTTAGCATCTCCAAAAGTATCTCCAAAACTCAAGGACAACTGATGTCCCTGTATCGAAGAATTGAGTGGATTAATATTTTGTGGATTGAATTTGGGAATGCTAAAGAGCCAGGCAGTGCTAACCTGAAAAATTACCTTTTATTTACTACTCTGTAGCTGCATGGGGCATGACCAAAGGGATTGATTTATGAGGTCCGAGTGGCTTGTCTTCTTTAAGCCACTAGTGGATGAAGGAAAGATGTCTGTTTGGACAGTAGTCCTGGAAACACGGCCTCTGATTAGAGGAGAGAAGAATCTACACCCTGGGAAAGAAGGAGCTAACCTAAAATAGATTCACAGAAACGTGGTAAACTAAATGTGCCCCAGGGGCGCCTCCACATTGGAGTCCACATGGAATGAATTACAGCCTAACTTAATATGTGAACTAATGGAGAGCCTAATTTAGGGGCTGCCCTTGTAACAGTAGCTGAGGCTCGGTCAGTCAGCAGCTGAGCTGCAGTTCAGTTGTTTTCAGGCAGCCATCTGACTCAGGTAAGGCCAGACAGTGACCTGACACATGCTAAGCTGCATCAGTACCTTGCTCTGCCTTCTTTTATTACTTTCATCCTGGAGACTTGGTACATGTGTATAACCTGTCTTAGATTTTTGTCCCCTTCTGTCTTCCTTCCCCATTCCAGTTCTTGGTCCCCTTCCTTTTTGCAGAAGATCTACCTCTCTATTTCCTATTATCCATCTTTCATTTTCCTCTGTATTTGTATGTTGGGCTCTGATATAAGAGAACCCATGTGGTATTTCAGCCTGTGTGTCTAATTTCACTTAACGTTATGGTCTCTCTTGGATCTCACTTCCGCTTTCTGTCCATACAGGCCCCCTGGCGCCCCTGGCGGCTGGAGTGCTTAGAATCTGCCCTGGCCCTGAGAGCTGAGTCACAAATTACGGTTATCTCAGTTGAAGTTCTGTGAAGTTTAACTTAGCTGAGGTTTCTCTTTTTAACAAAAGGAATCAGCATCCTTAGGAGTGAAAGTGGGAAGTATTAGTGGGAGGTGGAAGTTTACACGGGACCTATCATGGTGACCACGTGAGCTGAGCTGGGACAAAGACCATCTGCACAGTGTAAGTACTGCCCTGGGAGGAAACTGGGCTCTCACTTAGGAAGTCAAGCACGATTCCTTGCTGGCACCTGTTGCCTTAGGGAGATGCCGGTTCTGGTCTAAGTTGGAGACAGACTCAACTTCATATAGTCACATGTTCTCCATGCACACTACCTACCTACACACTGGTAAGTGGCGTGGAGAGGCAGATTTGACTCATGGGTCTGATCCTGCCTCTGTGAAATGAAGAAATTAAGCTGCTGAAATTGATGATTCTAAAGTTCTGCCCTTAGGCTGGGGGCTGCTGAAGTACAGTTTGGTGGGACTTTGGTTTCTCATGTGTTTTTGCTGGAAAAGACCACAGGTGATAAGCCAAGGGGTAACTTCTCTGTGTTGTGCTAGAGACAGCTGTTCCTGAAAGTAGGAGGAAGAAAGAAGGGGGAAAAAAGCAGGTAACTATTGAGAGAGAACTGTATAGCCTAGGCTGGAACTGAGGTTAGTGGTCCTGGTGGTAAGCCTACTTAGAGAGAAGGAGGGAGGGAGAGAGAGGACAGAAGAGGGAGAGGGACAGGGAGAAGGAGAATCATTGTAAAGGGACTTTGATCTCAAATCTGAATGGGCCATTTGGTCTTCCTCTGTACAAGCTGGTCACTGTGGGTCTATGGATCAGTCACATTGGCCAAGAACTTCTCAGAATGCCTTTCTGGCTACATTTGTGTGTGTGTGTGTGTGTGTGTGTGTGTGTGTGTGTGTGTTTGTGTGTGTGTGTATGTGTGTGTGTGTGTTTGCATATATGAGTACATGCTCATTTTCCATTGTTTCCTGGGTACCTCTTGGACCTTTCTTTAATGAGCTAGTCCCATGGCTGAGTTGGTAATCACTTGAAAATCTTCTCTGCAGGTGCTCGTTCCTAACGCTGAAATGCAGGCTGCCCCACTCCACAGTAACAGCCTCAGTGGTGTGCTTGCCATCCTCTCATTGACATGATGTAGTGCCCTTATTCGCTCCACATCTTTCTTCATATCCACATCTGTGTACAGCAGGCCAGTGGAGAGAATTGCTTGCTTCTGTGTGCAAGATGGAAGAGTGCCCAGGAGTTGTATGGGAACTTGGCTTGGAGGAAGAAAGGTTGACTAGTCAGAAGAGAGGATGAAAGTGCTGGAATTTGGGTGGGAGAAAGGGTGATGGTTGAGGGAAAGATGTCTGGGGTCTGCTAATCAACCTTTTACTGCTTGAGTTTATAGCCCCAAAGCCCCGCTCAGCAGGTTAGGAAGGCTCAAACTACCCATGCACATGTATGAAAGGTAACTTCCTTTTCAGGTGTTGCTTTCAGACCTAATTATAATTTTTATTATTGCTTTTTGTTGGCAACAGTGCTTGTGGCTGCTCAGAAGAGCAATTTCTGCTGCTGCTGCTCTAGGAAGCTTGTTTAGGATGTGTTTCCTGCCATAGAAGTTACTTAATGACTCTAGTGTTATAGAAAAATCTGACACTGAAGACATCTTGGCAGGGATGCATGCCATGCTTAGGAGCAGCAGGGCACAGAGGGCAGCTGTCTGCGGAACCGTGCTATTTCCTGTTTGTTGAGCTCAGGAGAGCAGCAGCCAGCTTTTAGCACCCCGCTGAGTGAGTCTTGATGTCAGACTGCCCTCACTGCTCCAGACCCAGAGCTGCCAGATGCACTTTACTGTGATGAGATCAGACTCTGGAGGCTGCTACCCAGACATGTTGGCAGTTTCTGTCTAGTTGATGTTTTAGCAAAGCTCAGAGGCAACCCGTGGATCAGTAGTGGGCATGATACAAAATACCACCTCACCGTAGCCTTCTATTTGTTGTTTGTCCTTGGGTATCTGATGCCTTAGTTAACTAACTTGAGACTTGAATGAAAACAATATTGCCTTGTGGACTTTTTCAAGGGCACTAGATGCCTGTTTTTAAGGTGAGGACAGAAGTTCCATCCTCCAAACCTATCTTTGGGATGTAAGAACTAGAAAGACACAACTAGTAAAAGACAAAACCCTTCCTTCTATGTGAAGGATACCAAGATGGCAGCTTCCTGGGGAGGGAGGGTTAATATTCCATTCTGCATTTCTCCAGGACCTTGGGGAGCTCTGATATTTACTCTGTCTCCATTTATCTGCCAGAACTTTGCACATCTCTCAACGTGGCTATCCACTTTCAGAACATTTGCACATGCAACTTTCAACCCTTTTTAGTGCAATTTGGTAACATATCCTGAAATGGTTTATTTAGATGAAAGAGAATAGTATGCAGAAGAAAAATATGGAATGAAAAAGTACTCTCTATATAGTAGGAAGGTGTTGCTCACAGCTGACTCTGACACAAACAGACTTTGTTCAGCAGACCCTAGCTCGCCCTGTGAGAGTGGTGTTACTGCTGCTTTCTGACCTGGGAGAACAGCAGGAAGATCTGCAGGTCCTGTGAATCTTGGTAGCTGCGGGGGTGGGCAGGGTCTCTGCTGTGTGCAAATTCTTGGAGGGCAAAAGGAGCTTTGCTGTCTGAGGTGCGCTATTTGCAGGGAGGACAGAAAACACTCCCTGTCTTTGTTCTATGTACGTTTCACTATTTTTCTTTTCTACACAAAGCCTAGCACCTCCTTTTGTGTGGCTCATTTCATTGGCTAGAATATTGATTTCCAGTATAAATAATACAGTCACACCAGATTTTGTCCTATTTTCCTTTAAAAGGGGATTATGAATTCAGACTTTGTCTTATTTTCCAGTCAAGTAAAATTGATCAAATCACAAATATGTTAGAGCTGCATGGATCCCAGGATATAAATGTTAATCTTCTGGCTTTTAAACAACCTGGACCAATCCATTTGCATTATAATGAAATAACCACATGGTAAATTTGATAGGACTTGGGCATCTGGGCAGTTGGTGCCAGGTGTCTGGCAGGACAGCCTTAGGCTTTTCTGTCACAGTTCAGCCTGTCTTAGCTAATCACAGCATCTCTGGCTACTATTTATTCATTGTAACCCGAGTCTTTCCATGCAGCACTGCGGTTAGTTTTTTGCAGCATCTCCGTGAAGTAGGTATTGTCACCCCTGTTTTCCTAGTGGGAAAACGAAATCTCAGGTAATTTTTTTCATGGGTGTATAGCAGAGGTTAGCAAGCGCAGTTTTAATAAAACACCAGGAAGTATTTTATGTTTTTTGGGCTGTCCCATGTCTGTTGCAATTTTGCCATTATAATGCTAAAGAAGCCATAGAAAATACAGTGACAAATAGTTGGCTCTGTTGCAAAGAAGCATTTCTTACTGACACTGATATTTGAAGTTTATATAATGTTCAATGCCACAAGATGTATCTTTTTTTCTCCGGTACTGGGGATCAAACTCAAGGCTTTTACCAGGCCTTTTTAAATTTCTTATTTTGAGGTGCAGTCTTGCTAAGTCACTAAATTGCCCAAGCAGGGCTTGAATTTGCCATCCTTCAGCCTCAGCCTTCTAGAATGCTGGGATTGCAGGTGTGTACTACCACACTCAGCTTTTTCATATGTTTAGAAACATAAACAACGTCCTTCTCTTGCAGGCTGAGCATGAACATGGGAATGATAGTTAATTGTGGTGTCAACTTGCATAAGAAACATGTTGTTGTGGTTTGGTTCTGGATGTGCCCCGAAAAACCTCAAGCAGTTAAGGGGCAGGCTTCTAGAGTTTATGACTGATTCATGAGGGTGAGTGCTACACTGCCCTGGGGCAGGTAGTCTGCACACAGTGTAAGGGAGGGAAAGAGGTTGCTTGCTGCAGCTCCTCTCCTTCTGCTCTTGTTGCTTTTGCTGTTTTCCTGCTGCCATGAACAGTTACCTTCTGCCATGTGCCACTCTGCCTCAGAGCCAGCCAAGTATGGACTGAAACCTCCACAAACTGTGAGCAAAATAAATCTTTCCCTCCTTAATTCTGGCTGTTGGGTATTTTGTCTCAGCAATGAGAGGAAAGTAACCAAGGAACATGGTTTCTTACTGTAGAGATTAATTTAGCACAGTTCTGGTGTGTCTGCATGATTGTCTGACTCAAGTAGGAAGACCCACCCTGGGTCAACCAATAACCTCGTAGCTCGGAGGGGATAAAAAGAGAAAGAAGGAGGAAATCTCGCTTCTGCTTCTTTGGAAGAGCTGCAGTCTTTACCATTTCCCTTGGACACCCATCTCCAGGCTTCCAATTCAGACCCTTCAGCTAATGTACTTGCATGAGACTGCAGTGAACTCCAGGCCTTTGAGTTTTGGATGGATGCTCCAGCTCTGCAGCACACAGACAGCCCTTTTGCATTCTTCCATACCTGACTCTGCAGATGGTCATTGTAAGCCTACCTTGAAAATCCTTTATAGATCATATATATTGAGTTCTTCTAGTATATCCTAACTGATACAGTGGGCAATGATCTGGATTTGCCAACCTATGACCTATGGATAAGAGTATTCAGGGAAAGAGGAAGTGGTTAATGTGGCAGAAAAATACTCATGCAAGAAGAAAAAGCCTACATGAGAAAATGAGAGGTATTTGAGGAACCACTCAGAGCAGTGGGAAACCACAAGAAGTTTTAAGCAAAGGAGTAAGAAGTGCTCTGTCTGAGAGTGGCTGGGTGGAGAGCAGATCACAGAGGTAAGAATGGAAGCAGATCTTGAGCTATCTTTTCTTCCGTTTCCCTTTCCCCCATATTTTACACAAGATCTGTCCTAAAAACTTGACTACAAACTTCCTCTCCATCAAAAGAAAACCCAAAGCCCCCACATATACACATTAAATTCTTGGGGTATCTCTGCAATGCTTCAGTGACTTCTGCAGAAATCTGAAGGAGTGAGCAGCCCCCTCACCCTGCTCTTGAGCTCCTGAATCAAGACTGTTTCTTGATGCATTTTGTGCTGTTTGGATGGATCAAACCTACCCAATCTGTAATCCTGGAGAGAAGCGATTGGGAAAGGAATATGAATGTGTCTTCTGTACAAGTTACTCAGGGACTTTTATGCAGGTGCAGCACACTAATGTCAGAGTGTGCACAAAACTGTTCAGTGGGAGATGGATGTAATGCCATGTTTACTGCCAGAAACAGAAGCTTTGTGTGGAATCTTGAACTTATGGAAAGGGATAGGTGGAGTGAGGGAGGGAAAGGCAGTACCTGTCTGTTCCTTTATGCCTTCACTTCCCGAGACGTAAGTCCCCTTGAGCTTTGGTGATACCATCACTTGGATGTATAGTTGATGGTTCATTTTTCTGTACCAGGGTGCTTCCTTCTTTCCCCTATTTCTAATCATTTAATAACATACATTCTGACTCTTCCCTTTTTATTTCTCTGGGAAAATACAATGCATAAAGATTCATTGATACAAAAAGTCAAGGTGGAAGCAAAAAAACCAGCGAGGAGACCTGAGAAGTGGTCCAAGTTTTGCGGATGAGGAAAACAGGGCTCGAATTATGGCCTAAAGGTAATGGAAATGGAAGCAGAGCAAAGACGAAGGCCCTGGCCCTGTGATTTCAATCCAGTGTCTGGTCTCTTTATGGTACAGAGTTCTTAATACTCCTTCAGAGATTAGCTTTACCTCACTCTACCATTTCTTTGTGAACTGCACCCCTGAACACTCCTTGGCTTTTGTCACAGTTCTTTCCTGCTAGTGGAAGTGCTTATAAGTGAGGATACTGTTTCTTAAGTTTGCATTGTTAATTTTCATTTCCTGAGGAAATTTATTTTATCTTTGAGAGAAAGAGCTTCATGCTCAAATAATAAAAGGCCAAAGAAGATATTGTGGTAATGGTTTTATATTATTCCTGTGCAGGCATTGGAAAAGGGGTTGAATGCTTGCTTAAAAGTCAGTTTTCCTTGTAATTTGTGTCTTTTGCGAATCAGAATTGGCATATTCTTTTCTACCTTTGGAATGATTTGTGTGACTGGGCCTAGGAGTCACACTCTGGTTTCTGACACTGGCTGGCATCTCTGGATCTGAGCACCCATCCTTTGAACAATATATGCTGAGGGATTGGAATCTCTTTCTGTGGGGCCCAGGTCCGGGGACAGGGAAGAAGGGCTAAGGGGAAGGAGAGACTCATGATTGGGGAAGAAGGATGGTGATGATTTTGCCTTAGGTATTCTGGGAGTCATGCCCTCCAGGGAGTTGTGAATGACCCTGACCCCTAGTGATGCAGGAGAAGGGCACTTCAGGAGGCTGTTGCAGGGTGAATGCAGTGGGGGTGACTGCCTGATGAATCTTATGTTTTGGCTGGTGTTTCACTTAGACTTCCCTTATATTCTGCTATTTGTCTACTTGTCCCTTTCCTCATTGTAGACAAAGGTCTGTGGGGCCCTGGTCTGTGTTTCACGTGTCTCTCTGCCCACCCTGCAGAGGGCAGTCTTGCACACAACAGCTACACAGTAATTGGACTTATCTTTTGGAATCCCCACTTCCCAGTACCATGTCTTCAAAAGAAGTCAGAATTCTGTAGTCCAAAATAATCACCATTAGCAAAGATTACACTTGGGAAATCCTGAGAATATGACAAACTTAAGGGGTAAGCAGTGGGCATAAGTGCCCCTTACTGAAGATCTTGTTCCACGATGCAGCTTTGGCTATCCATGTCTCTTCACTCTGTTTTGTTATACTTCGGCTGTGCGTCTTTAGTAGATGTGTGCTGAATTAGTTCATTGTTTACACTGATTTATTGACTTCTCACAGATGATTCCCATACTCTCACAGGTATGCGTGGTATGGCTGAAGTTGTAACCATAAGCACTGTGGCGTATTTTCTTCCTCTTTCTCTTTTTTCTATTGGTAGTTATTGAACATTGGTTACATGCCATGCACTGAGGTAAATTCACAAAAAAGATGCGGTATCTGATTTCAAATACACTGCTGGCTAGTGAGGGGATAAAAGATAATGGCCACATGGTGGGAGGTGTTGGCAGGTGCTGAGAACCTCTTCCTAACCTAGGAGGTAGGAGCCCCTTGAGGCTTTTGTTTCTGAATCCCTAAATGTCAAAACTGATTAGAGTAACTGTGAATGAATTAACAGGCTTTGCGCTTGCCTTTCTCCATTTGTGCAGGGTGGAGATGTCTACCCAGAGGTTAATTTCTAACAGAACCTTCCAGCAATCTGTATCTAATTCTGATTACACCTGGGAGTATGAGTATTATGAGATTGGACCGGTTTCCTTCGAAGGACTGAAGGCTCATAAATGTAAGTCTTCCACAGTTCCCCACTGTGGTTACTTCAGTGATTACTTCCCTTGAACCTTTCTTCCTCTTATTGAACTGTGTCTTTTATCTCTAAAACCTCACAAAACACCCCTTCCACACAGACTAAGTGCTCAGAGGTGGTATTATGTGGGGGTCTTCGTGATTCTGATTGATGAAAAACTTAAAAGATTTCTTTAGTGACAGAATGCAAATCAGTATCAATCTCAGACAGTGATTTTTTTTAGCATTAACTATTCTAGCTCCCCCAAACTATGAATGTTTGAGCTATCAAAACTATGCATAAAAATAGAATCCAGAATTATTATTTAAAGAATCTTCCTTTGTAAAACACACTAAATAGGATCTATTAAATCCAGTTGGTTTCCTTGAGCTGTGGAAAGTGGTCTGTATGTATTCAGAATAACAGACAAGAATAGCCTGCTGCGATTCCTAATTCCAAGTTATAGTCGTTAATTCTCTGTCATGTGGTTGGGGTGACTAATGATTCGGCATAGAACAAGGCATGTAACTCTGTGAAATATTACTATTCAGCTCCTGTCCTCCTGATGCTACCCACCGAAAGCCTCCTTGTTTTTTGAAGAGAAAGGCAGGAATTGTTGTGCGCTGTCTTGACTGTCCTATAAACACTTTTGGGATGTTTGGTTGCTTTATACTGAGATTCTACAGCATGGCACAAATTTTAGGTTATAATTGTCCAAACTGATGGGACACACTGGGAAGTAGAAAAGGGATTAGAATTAGAGATATAAACGTAGCAACGGAAGTGCCTTTGCTCCTTTAGTTCTTTCTTGGTTGTTCCCATGCTACCCTGCCTTGGCATTCATGACCCCTTGTACCCATTTGCTGCCGCCATTTGTTTCAAGTGGGACTTTCTATTTTTGTTCTTTAAGCAAAAGTACTTAACTAAATTACATATTCTTTGCCCCAGAAGTAATAACCAAATAGTTTCATTCATCCTTTTTTGATGCCTTCTTAGTATTTACAGGAAGAAAAAGTACATGAAACCATTAGGATACACTGTCATTGATGGAAGGCTTTTGTGGTGTGTGAAATCATCCTAAATTCACTAATTTGATCTGTTCTTTTTCTGGAATAACCTTTAGGTAAGGATGATTGCTTATTATAAATTATAGTGGAAATCAAAACGACAGGACAAATTGCCATTTATTTCCCAATAATGTGACCTTTTGCATCAACTTTGTTTTTGGTCAATTTGATCCTGTCTCTTTTCCTTAAATTAGAGGCATAGAAGACACTCTACTGTTATAGTTTTGGTTGGTGCATCTCCAGAAACAACTGGGGAAAATATTTTGTGAGCATATTATATTCTAGAAATGATTGTAGCTTTTAAAAAGTCATGTGAAATGTAGCTACTGCTGTGATACATTATATACTTACACTAAAAACTATAATACTAATGAGGATTGCTTTGGTTTTGACATTCCTATCATAAAAATACTAAAATGCCCAAGGTAGTTGTCTTGGTTACTTTTCTCTCATTGCTGAGACAAAATACCCAATGCCCAAAATTAAAGAGGGAAAGGTTTATTTAGCTCGCACTTTGTGGAAGTTTCACTCCATAATCAGCTGGCTCCAAGGCAGGGTGGTACAGGGCAGAAGAGCAACAGTTCACGGCAGTGGAAGACAGCAAAAGCTACAAGAGCAAAAAGGGAGGAGCATGAGAAAAGACGCTTCCTCCCCTTATACTGTGTGCAGGCTTCCTACCCTGGGGCAAGTGTAGCACTCACACCCATAATCTTGATACAGAAAAATGGAAATTCCCAACCTGAAATGATATCTGGGATAAGTTCCTGTTCTCTAAAATGGAAGAATGAATTTTAAGAACAATGGAGATTAAGAGCAGAATACATTTATTGAGGGAAAGAAAGCTTCTGTCCCTCTGTAATCCCAGCACTTGGGAGGCTGAGGCAGGAGGATCATTGCAAGTCTGAGACAGGCTGGGCTACAAAGTGAGCTCAGGATCAGCCTAGTGTGAGTGAGATCCTGTCTCAAAAAAATAAAAGCTTCTGTCTAAGAGAGGGACAGAAGTGGGCATGAGTGGGTCGCCAAGGACCTTGTCCTTCCCAGAGATTTTATAGAGCAAAGCCATGAAGTGAGGAGGGTCCAAAATAGGGGGAAAATGGGAAATTACAAGGTGGGCATGATGTGGGACAAAGCTATGGTGAACCAATAAGATTACAAGTATAATTGTTCAGGTAAAATGGATTAAATTGGGATCAAGTGGGGAAGCGAGTCACATAGCAAGCCGGTATGAATACAGAACAGGACTTTTCCTGTAGAGGGCTTAGCTAGTGACTCTTGGCTTTTTCAAGGTGTTTGCTACCTATTTAGAATATCAGTCCCTGATGCCCATACCTAGGGAGGTGTGTGGGTGCATTTGTTTAGTCCTTTGTCTTGAGTCCTTTGTCTTGGCATCCCCACTTGTGAGGTCTTTTGTCTTCCATGCTGGCTCCTTGGAGGGCCCGGCCCTGTCTGACCGCCTGTAATATTTCAATCTAACTCAGCTGCCTGTAACAATCCCATCACTGGATCATGAATCACTCACAAACTCTAGAAACCTGCCCCCTTAACTGCATGAGGCTTTGGGGGGACCTCAAGACACAATCTATAACATTCCATCCCAGGCCCCCCAAAAGACTCATGCACATCCATTTATGCAAAAGGTATGTAGTTCATTTATAAGAGTTGCCAAAATTCTAACAGTTTCCACATTGCTGAAAACTCCAAGTCCCAAGTCCCCTCGAAGATCTAAGGCAAACTCTTCATTGTGAGCACCTGTACAAATGAAAATTTAAATGCTTCCAACAATCAATGGTACAAGGTAAACACTACCATTCCAAAAGGTACAAACAGGGGCATACAAAGCTTTGGGACTAAATCAAGTCCAAAATCCATCAGGGCAACATGAAGTCCTGTAGTTCCGTGTGGAACATCCAAAGCAATCTGTGGTAAATTGTGATCTCCAAAGGGCTTGCGTGATTCTGCCCCTATGGCACTTTCAGTGGTTGTAGCTCCCACAATTTCTCTCTTAGGCCTGCTTTGCTCCCTTGCAAGTTTTCTCACATGATCCATGTTCCCAGCTTCTCCAAACTTCTAGGGTCTCCATTGCACTTTTGGCTTCACTCACACAGCTTCACAAACTGCCCTCTCAGGGGCACACTGCCTGGCCTCCCAGGCCTTCTGAAATTGGGGTGCAAGCCTTCTTAACCCCACAACTCTTGCATGCACCTAAGACCAGTGCTATGTGGATGATGCCAAGATCTGCTGCCAGCAGGAGCAGTAGCCAGGCTTTGTTTTTTCCTGGCTGTAGGTGTCAAGTGCCTGGACTGCTGAGCACTCTGAATCCAGTTCTGAGGAACAAATTCTCTATGCTGCTGCCACTCCAAAACCTGTGCAGCCACCACCATTTTGGAACCTGGTGTGGCAGCTGCCATTCTGAAACATGATGCTTTACAACTTTCTCCCCAAGGCAAAGTCTTTCACTCAAGGCAAGCTCTGAGCTGTGAGTGAGCCCCTATAAAAACCAAAAAATAAGTTACATAATTCCAAGATACTATGGTACAGAGTAAGTATTCCCATTCCAGAAGGGAAGGAATAAGAGAAGAGAATGAAAAGATAGGGCCAAATAGACTGAAACAGGACAAGGCAAACATTAAATTCTGTAGCTTCATATCATTTGTCTCATTGCTGAGACAAAATACTGGACACTGAGGTTGAAGGAGAAAAGGCTTATTTCACTTACAGTTTCTAGAGGTTTCAGTCCATAATTGGCTGGCTCTAAGACTGGGTGGCTTGGCAGAGGGGCAGCCATTCATGGCAGTGGAAGACCACAAAAGCAACAGTGGAAGGGAAGAGACAGAGAGAAGCCTGTTTCTGTCTTTTAAATTGTGTCCAGTCTACTGGGATTAGAGCAATACCAATCCAATCAGTGGACTGCTCCAGCAATCACTGAACCTTAATCCCAGCACCTGTAATTCTAGCATTGAACCATGAATCAGTCACATATTCTAGATTCAGCTACCTCTGAAAAAGCCCCATCTAAAAGTGCATGAGGCTTGGGGGGACACCTAGTCACAAACAGTAACATCTGGCATCTAGAGCACATGGAAGTGCCAGGTGAGCTGCAAAGGGATTAGGTACTCCCACCTCAATAGTCTTCCTGGCTGAAGCCCACCCGGCCTCTTTCTTCACCTAGCTCTGTTCACTGGCCTTGGTTTCCCTCAGCAGAAGTTCCACGTCTAACGTCTCTAACTTTGTGGCGCCTTCACTGAAGCTTTGGTTTTATTCTCACAGCTTCATTCATCATATTCTAGGGGGCTGCTTATAGTGACTCTATTTCTACCATACACTGCCTGGCCTCCAAGGATTTCTATTGGAAATCTTGTTGGAAGTCTCCATGACCCCACAACTCTTCCATTCTTCATGCTTGCAAATTAGCATCATGTGAACAATGCCAGAGTCTGCCACTGGCTCAAGTAGAAGCCAGCCTGCTTGCACCAGGGCAGTAACAGCCTACAAGTACTTAGATGTCTGAACATGGAGAATCAGATCCCAGGGAAGCAATTTCCTGTGTGGCATTATACAAGAAAAGTGCCCTGAGGCTGTCTTTTCAAATAAAAAGCTTTGAGCGTACACTAGGTATGGTTTTGCTAATTCTTGAGATGCACTCAAAGCATCTTTCTTCCTTTCCTGGTGAAAGCATGTGGCTTCTTTTGAATTATGCAAATTTTTTTAGCAATTGTACTATCCTTAGCTCCAAAGAGAGTAGTATCTTCTGCCATGCATTTCCCAGCATGGCATACTGTCTTGTCACATGCTCCAAGGCAATTGGTCCAAATGAACATGGACTGACACCTCTGATACTCTGAACCAAAATAAATCTTGCTTCCTTTTAAGTTGTTTACATCAGATATTTTGTCATAATTATGGAAAACTGACACAGAAAATCAGCATCTTGAAGTGGGATTGTTGTGACTATACTTGACAATATGGTTCAGAAGCCTTTGGAAGTGATTTGTGGGAGGAGTTTGGAGGAGTAGGCAAAAAAGATGCTTAGGATGCTATAACTAGAACTTGCTGGACCATTCTGATGGGCACTCACACCAGAATGCTGATACAAATGTGGACAGTCAAGGCTATGCTGTATAGTTTGAGACAAAAATCAGGATGTGAATTCTATTAAGATCTGGACTATAGGCCATTTGCATTAGATTTTGCAAAGAACTTTACATTCTGTCCATGCTCTGACATTTTATGGAAGGTAGACTTTAAAGGAAATGGACCAGATTATCTGGTAAAGCAAATTTCAGGTCAGTATAGGCTATGGCATGGATGTTGCTGGCTGCTTCCAGTCAGATTTAAAGTGAGAATCAGGCATAAAAGAACCAGAGGATAAAGACTGGAAAACTTTGCAATTTTGCAAGAAAAGGACGACATTTAAAGAGCTCATTCTTGCAAAGGCTTGGAATAAGCTATGTCACTGGGACAAATATCACTTGAGAGAGAAGTGCAGGCTCTGTGCCTGGAATTCATACCACAAAACTGATCCTCACACTTTAGGAGCAGAAGTCTTTGCAGACAGAGCTGGATCTAGTGTCTTGAACCCTTCCTTTCAAATGACACATTAACCCTGTTTTTTTTACAACCATGAAATAGGAGGTCCTAATTTACTCCTCAGAGGTGGAAGGAGGGAGAATGGTGTGGGGTAATTGCTATAGTCCTACCCTAGAGTGGAAAAGATAAGACTCAAAGAAAAAGAGCACGTCAGCTGTCTTGTTTCGTTCCATTTGTTAGAGGTCAGGCTAACGGGAGATATTTTATTAGGATACATCCCGCTTGGAATTTTTCTGGGCAACTTGTTCTGCTGCCTTACTTTGCAGTTGGTCTCCAAGTAGCTCAGGGTCTGGACAGAACAGTGTAGGGCCTGTGTGGAAGGCGTGGCTGTGGTAGAATCCACCTAAAAGGTCTCTTGATTTCCCTAACCTTCTGGCCTCCTTGGGGCCTCACTCTGCGTACACCTGTGTTTTGACTTCTTCCCAGTAAGGGGTGATTTGGGGAAAATCAGTGCTTTTGCCTGCAACGTGGCATGTAAATGACACTGCAAGGGATTTTAGATATTCCTGATATGAAATAGGGATTTCCACTGTTCCCTGTAAGGTCTTGGTAAGAAAGTGTCTTGAGGCTGGGCCATGTGGCAGGTGACATGGTTGAGGGAAAACTCATGACAATAATTTGAAAAGGCAGAATTTATTTGTAGGGGACTACAGTGTAAAGCTACTTAGAGCCTCCTGTCATGGAAAATGTAGATGATCAAGGAAACATTGGAAATGCTGTTTGGTAAGGGCAATTCCCCCAGATGACCCTCTTCCTCCCCCCCTTGCTTCCCCCACTTGGGCCTCTTATGACTTCTCTGAGGGTGGTGAGTCTCCCCAGCCTCCATTATTCTGCATTTTGATCAGGTCCCTGGGGCACAAGAGAGAAGAAGAGAGGAGACTTGGCTAAGTCAAAGGCATCGTTTTCTGCCTCTGGCCATCTTTGGGCTGTCCTCAACCCAGCGTTTGCAGTGGGAAAGCAGTTCTCCTGAGAATACCTTCCTACTATTCAGATTGGAAAAATGCCAGGCATCGTGGCAAGACTAAGTTATAAACCAAGAATGTAAATGTAACACCAGTGTTTAGTTTTACAATTCGCTTTTGGTATGCAGCATTTGATAAAGTATGGTGTGTAGAACTGTTATCTGAATGGTGTTTTTCATAGCATAGATAATTAAGATTTCATTGCTCCATGTTAGTTAAACTGAGTTCATATTTTTTTTGCTGCTCTTCTTTATGTCTCATTTTCATGACATTAAAAGGCAAACTCTATAATTGTTACTTCTTTGGCATTTACAGTTAAGGCCCTAGGAAATACACATTAATTTTGGATCCGGAGTTGTTAGTAAATATTGAAAGTAATCTACATTTTCAAATTAATGTCATTATATGTAATAATGTAGAGAGTAGAACTATGAATTATGCAGAAGAAATTGTTAATCGGATTTTTTCGATACACATGCATAGCTTAATCAGGATAATATTGTGCATTTAAGCACATTTGCTGTATAAGCTCTAGTTATTTACTTTTGAACATCCTAATCATTCTCACTGTGTTATTACATAGGTAAACACTTTAGTAGAGATCAGAAAGTGCACGAGGCAGGAGGGTTGTTGTGAGTTCAAGACCAGCCTGGGCTACAAAGCAAGCTCAAAACCAGCCTGAACTGCGTAGTGAGACCCTGTCTTGAAAAGAGAAAGAAAGAAAGGAAGGAAGGAAGGAAGGAAGGAAGGAAGGAAGGAAGGAAAGAGAAAACAAAATGCAGAATGAATGAATTAATTTGCCATCTGGATTTTAGATCCCAATGTTTTTATGCCAAGTTCTGTGGACAAGCTCGTCTAATCCTTGTTCCAGAAGCATATACAGGCGCACCTTAATTTACAGTGAGACTGTGTCCTCATAAGCTCATAATAACACAAGCTTAAACTGCATTTAGTATACCTCCCCTAACAAACATTTTAACTCTTTAGCACAGTGCACTCCAGAGGAGCCATTCATTCCCTTCATTCCCTGCCAGGTTATGTGATTGACTGGGAGCTGCTGCCCAGCATGGAGGGAGAGAATACTGCATCACAGTCATTAATCAAAGATCAGAATTCAAAACTAAAGTAAGATTTACACTGAACGCATATTCCTCCCATACTGTTGGAAAATCAAACAATTGTAAGTTGGGATCCATCTGTACTTGTGATTATTACACAAGGTAGGGAAGGAATGGCCAGAGACAAATGAGGGGCTCAGAGGAAGGAGAGAGCACCTGAGTGAGGGGAATAAGCCAATATTTTGTAAAGGGGATGGTTTCTGGGGTGGACCTTGAAGGGTGGATGGCCGTTCCTCAGCTCCAAGTCGCTAAAGTCATTGCAGCCAGGTAGAGATGGGGGCTCCTATGAAGGTGTGGGCATGAGAAAGCTATGGCCAAAAAACTAAGGTAAATACAAGGACACAGTGTTCTTGTTCAATTAGAAACAAGTAGGATTTAAAGTAGGGGTAAGTTAGAAGAAAGAGATGATATTTCTAATAATGAAAACCAGTACCTGTGTTCAAGGATACCAGGCATTGTATAAAGTGGTCTAGATATGGAGACTCAATCTGGAAAAAGAAGTTGGGGCTATCTTTGTTGAAAGATCCTTCATAAAATAGCAAGATCACGAGAGCCACAATAAAGCAGGTCTGTAGAGATGAAGTACAAAGATAGGGAAAAGATAAGAGCATTTTTGAGTCTTTTTATATGTTCTTTGCAAGAAATGACTTGAACTTGAATTAATCATAAGTGAAAACACACAGTTGGGTTGATTGAAATAATTCATTTTAAACTTTCATAAAGCAATCTACAAAATAGTGTATTTTCTAATTCAAGACAGCAAGATTGACTCTAGATGGCTTGTATTCTGTCCTAGGCCCTTCACTGAGATGTAGAGACCAAGAGTCCATGGAGCCTAAGCCTCTGTTGTACCTGAGACAGAAATGCAGGGGCCACAGACTCTTCCTTCTTTCTCCTTCTCTGAAGTGAGGCTGTTGACATCTTCTCATATTTCATGTACCAAGTTGTCACCAAATGACTCAAATTTCTTAATCGTTTATGTTTTAAACTTCTGTGAAATACTAATCCCATTGTTAACTGTCTTTCAGATTCCATTGTGATTGGATTTTGGGTTGGACTTGCGGTTTTCGTGATTTTCATGTTTTTTGTGCTGACCTTGCTGACCAAGACAGGTGCCCCACATCAAGAGTAAGTCTGGGCTGTTTCTGAATGTGTACTGTGCTCCAGAGGGATCTGAGGAGCCAGTGCTGGGGTGGAGGAGCCATGGCTGGGGTTGCTTCCAGTGGGTGTAGAGTAGGGACAGGTTAGGGATTTGATACCTGTATGTGAGGTGGGTCCCACTTCTCTCCTGGCCATTTGTTTGTGTTGCCCTTTTGAAACTGGTTGTCTTGGTCCTTTCCTCAGTATTTGCGCTGACCCAGGCCTGATATTTATATTAAAATGTTTGTTAATTGAAATGTATTTTCTCATTACCCTGAAAAGGATTTAGATGACTTTTTAGATTAAAAGCTGTGAAAAGAGATGGTGGCAAAATAGGATGAGAACTAATTTTTTAAACTATTTCTAAAAGCAGAGAAATATTTGTTGCCGTGCGCTCAGCTAAACCGCTCACTGACAATAACCACTGAGTTAAACAGAGTTTCCTTGGAACTGGCCTGAAAAACGAAGCTGCAGTTTATTCAGTTCTCATCATCACACCAGAACACGGATGTGGGTTTTAAACTGGCAAAAGAAATTATTAAATGAAGGGTGTTTATGAAGGGTGCTTACTGAACACTGAATAACATCAGAGAATAGTTTCAGAGGATATATTTTTATACAAATTCTTTAAAAAGAAAAAAAGCAAAATAATGTGTTGAGCTTGTAGTTAATTGATTCCAATAAGCAACAGATAGTCTGCTCAAACTGGAGTAACTGCAGCTAAGGATGTGGGAGGAAAGGAACTCTTCTATGTTGGTGGGGGGAGTATAAACTAGTATAACCACTACATAGAATCAGTGTGGAGAGGCCTTAAAAAACTGAACATAGAATTTTCATTTGATCAAGCTAACCCCATCTAAACATCTTCCCCCAAAGAGTTACAATCGACATATTATATAGAATGCATGAGTACCCAGGTTTATAGCAGCACATTTTATAATAGTTACATTTTGGAAACAGTTACATGTCCATCAACAGGTGAATGGATAAAGAAAATGTGATGTTTATATACAATGAAGTACTTTCTGCCATAAAGCAAGATAAACTTGAAGACTTTTGGGTAAATGGAAGCAATGTGAGGATATACTGTTAAGTAAAATAAATCAGATACACAAGATTAAAGACCTCATGATTTCTTTTATGTGAGAAACTAAAAATATATTTATAGAAATAAAGAGCAAAATAGAGAATAGATAAATAAGAAGTTCAAATAAATCTCCAAATTACCTATTTCATTGTTTCAAATATATATTATATATATATATTACCATTTTTCATTTGTACTAGCTTCTCCTTAGTTCATTGAAAGTTTTCTGCTATTCTCTATTTCTTCTTTGTAAGAGGAGATTTTTTTGTCTATGTCTTATAATCTGAGTAACTGAAGATAATTGTACACAGTGCATTGTTATTATTCTCTTATTTTTTGTTACAAAATTTTCATTTTATATTTCTTTTCTCTTTTCTTTTTCACTGGGAATCGAACTCATGACCTTGTACTTGCCAGGCAGGCACTGTGTCTCTGAGCTGTATTCCCAACCTAATATTTTCCTCCTTAGAAAAATTTTAAAAAGACAAAAAATATTTTAAAAGATAACAAAGAGGATATTCCCAAGTTGTGGGCAGGGATCAGGGCACTGCCCCAGCACTACAATGCTGAGGAGCCATTAGCTCTCATGGATGCTGGGAGAAGTCAGGACTGAAACTTGTGTCAAAGGATGCAGCTGGTCTAATGTGACCTCTCCAGGAAGCTGCCACAAAATAAAAAACAAGACATCCTACTGCTCCCTGTTGCCTGAACACAACCAGCAGTAGAGGCTCTGTCCAAGTACTATGTCAAAGTCCACTTCATCAGAGCACTTAGCAGAACAGTGAGAGTAGAAAGAGACCCTAGGAGAGTGAGCGGAGGAAATTTCTCACAGATCCTAGCATTTTTACACCCAGGGTTTCCTCCGTTCCACACAGCCTGGCAGCAGCATGGTTTCTTGACTGCATCTCATTGTACTGTCTCTGAAGTCTGCTGGTGGTTTCTTCAGTCTGCACATGATGAAAACAAATGCTTGGGCAAAGGAAATAGTTTTGCCCACTCTTCAGATATGTCCAGATATCAGGGAATGGAAAAATCCCTTAAACACAACATTTTAGATGAAAAAAAAATACCATTTTACTGACACATAAGGAGATATGTGGCTGAGAATCTCTTTTACAGCCACTAAAAAGTCAAGCTTTCCCAATTTTCTCTTCGTGTCCTAAAACATACATGCATGCATGTGCCTTTGCTTTTTTATCATATGAGTGTAGGGAACTTGAAAATGTGTGGTTTGCAAGAGCAGAAAGAAAAGCTCAGAACAAACTCACATTAGGGCAAATCTCCTAGAGCAGTCAGGCAGATACGTTATAATCTTCCTTTTCCTCAGAAAGAGAGAGAGATGGGTTTTTATAGGATTACTGAGCTGGAATTTATAGGAAGCAGATGATTTTATGGATGGAAACACTCTACCACAAAATAGAATGTGAATCCTTGGGTTGGTTAATTTTATGTCAATGTGGGTGGTCCATGGTATCTAGATATTTGGTCAGACATTATTCTACATGTTTCTGGGAAGATTTCTAAGAGAAAATTAAAGCTATACACTGTGAGTTAAGCAAATTACCCCCCTTAATGTAGGGGGTCCTTATCTACTTAGTTAAAGGCCTTAATAGAGTAATACTGACCTTCTGGAACAATGAATCCTGCAGTGGACTAGAACTGAAGCGCTTCCTTGGGGCTCCGGCCTGGGCCTATTCTGCAGATTCTGACCTGTCAGCCTTCACAGTGTCATGAGCCTGTTCTTTAAACTTTGGCAAACATACAGACCAACATACACATAGCCTGTCGGTTTTCTTTCTCTGGAGAACCCTGATTATTTCGCTTTCAAAAGGTCGGTGTTATGGCAACCCTGGGTAACTTAGACTTGTATTCCTAGTTTTCCAATTGGTGGTTTAGTTTTACCACCAGCTGAGGCAAAAGAAGAAACTATTTTATTTTTGATAAAATAATAGAACAGGCCTCAAGGCCATTCTCTAAATGCTTCTGCACACAGTCTGAGCTGGGATAAGGCAAAACCCTGGGAGGGAATGTGCAGTAGGCTTGGTTATGAGACAGTAACAGTTCCTAGAATCACCGTGTAAAAAAATGCAGTTTGGTTCTTCCTTTAACTTCATGCCTTCCAGGGTTGGCAAGAGGCAGACAGAAGCTTTTCTGTTGAGATCTGTACTGTCCGCACCGCTCAGCCTCCTGGGTTGATGTGAGAGGGGAGAAAAGCACTTGGGGATGTCAGCCTGGCCATCTGCCCTTCAGCCACGAGTACAGGTCTCTTCCCTCAGCGCTTGGTTTGGACCCAGCTGCTGCCAGCTAATCATGGGGGTGGAGGGGGGTAGGTCTCTGTGTGTCCCAGAGAAGAGCAGCAGATATCCCTGAGCATGAGGAAAGTCGATGGCAGAGGGGAAAAGGCTACTATAAAGCTAGCATCACCTTCCTTAAAAAGCTTTTAGGCTTAAGGTGGAGCTTTTCTGGGGATTATTTTTTCTGTGGAATATTTGCTGATGTGTGGAAGGGGGAAAAAGTCTCATCTGGTGCTTTACAGACACTGAGAATATCGAGCCATTTCCTTCAGCTTCTCAGCTAAGGAGCCATTTGCTACGGGTACATCTCCCCAGAGCATTACGGCCCCATTATCATAAATCCTCCAGGTAGGGAGTGAGAGCAAGAGCTTGAATTACATTTTCATGTTGAATATTTTGGACTTTAAAAAAAAAATCAAGCCTCAGACATCATATATTTTAAATATCCTCCTTTTGTAGCCATTTCTAAGTGCTTCTCATCCCAGTAGGGGTGTTCTTTTGGGGGCAAATACAGGAATTCGTATGGCCTTCTGAAAATGGCAATCCCATGTTACCTGAATTGTAATTTACCTGAATATGGCACTCACTAAGGGAAGTGCTGCTGGAGCTGATAGCAAGAAGATAGCAGTGCTCAGGGTCTTTGGTGATGACCATGGCCCAGGGCTGGCTGGTGAAGTGCAGATGTAGTGAGTGTCACTATCCACAAGCAGAACACCTATTTCAGGTTTCCAGCTTAATCTTTAAAACTTTGCTTAGGAGTCAACTTTTAATTTCCCATCAGTGAAGAGGCATTTCCTGAGGGCACAGCAACTGCTGTGCTTAGGGTGGTCTAAGGCAGTAGAAGCTTCTCCGCCCCATATAGACTGACGTCTCCCCGAAATCAGTACTACCAGTAAAAGCAACCAGAAGGCGTTTGCACACAGAAAGGTTAGGGCTTATTACATAGAGAAACCTAAATGGTAGTAGTTACTGTTTTCTGACTTTGTCTTTGTTTAGCTTGAATACATTTTAAATGCCCTAGGAAGTGACTGCTTGAATTATGGGCTAATTCCACACTGGTCTGCCCACCATTTGTAATGACCGGGCGATGACAGTCACTGGCAGACAGAGACTGCGCTCAGCTGCACACACTTGATTTGTAAGTACTCTCGTAAGTCTGGACCATCCTTAGGGGAATAACGGCGAGTGTCACCATCGTGGTCCCTCTGCAGATGGAGAGGGGCAGAGTCTCTCCTCCTGACTTCACTGGTCTGTCACAGAAGGATAAATATGGGGGTGACTGTGCCTCTCATAGTAGTCAGGTCATTGGAAAAGCCCCCAGAGAGAACCGTTCAACATGAGGCATCCTCTAAAACACTCCCTTTGAAGGACACCAGGGTGAGCAAACTGCGGCACATTGCTAAATAGGAGAGAAAGCCCATACGTAAACAGCTCTGAGATGAGGCAGAAAGAATCCATCCTGGAAGACAAGGTCAGAGGGCAAGAAAAATACAGCAGGGCTTCAGAGGACAGACAGATTCCTTTCATTGGGAATGAGAGTCTCCCTGGAGGCAGGGGCATTGGAATCGGTTTCAGCAGATGGGGGGAAGGGTGATTGGGTAACAGGAAAGCACAAGGAAAGGCACAGAGAGGGTCAGTCAGGTCCTGGGTGGCTGAACAATAGGATGAGCAAGGGAACTGGTAGGAGCAGGCACTGGAAAGCCCGGGTGATGTGAGGGTAGGGGGTAGGAATATCAGGCAGGACAGGTGAGGGGAAAATGAACATTTGTGAGCATGAGCTGTCTTGGGGACTAAGATAATCATTGTGCAGGTGTTCAGGGACTGCATGGGTCCCCCATAAGATGATTTCTGTTCAAGTACAGAGAATTCCATAGGTACAAAGAGTGAAAGACCCAGAATCAGAAGCATCTGAAAAGTCTTCATTCTGGGGTTGGAGTGATGCGACAGTCAGTATGTTAAATCCAAACCAAACATGGAGAGTAGATTCTCACCTCATTGGGAAAGACCTGGGTTCGAGGCTCTATCAGAATAAGCAGGTGTAGTCTTTTAAACCCCAGGAAGACACAGAAGAACTTGCAGACATACTAGCTAGACCTCATTTTCATGATGACACCACGTGGGATGAGTGTGAACCTAGGGAGAGGCGCAGAAAGTCCTGGTGGTCATGAATTTTTCTGAGAAACGTTCATAGTCTTTCCGGATTGTAGCCGTAACGCTTGCTACCTCAGTCTGCATCTTCCCATTTCTCACCCTGTCAAGTGTCTAGGCGTTGAAGCTTGTGGCTTTGCTTTCAATTATAAATCAACTCCGTTAAGGTGGAATTTAAGATGTCTGGGCTTTATTTTTGATTTTTGTCAGGATAGCTAGAGCTATGGCAGATTGATTTTAAGCTCTTTAACCTGCTCTGGTACTGTGGGTGTTGGTGAGAAATCATTTTTCCATATGTTTCTGAATTTGAGATGATCAGGTTACTGCCAGCCTTCTCTCTGTCAAGGGAAAATATATCCTGTGGCGCGCTAACTGGGCCATAAGATCAGAAAGATTCCTGAAAACTGAAGGCAATATCCAGCTGCAGTCTTCTTGCTGTCTATTTAGTGCTTTTAATATTCACTATGTTAAATATTTAAGAATATTCTCAGATGTGGCTCATGAGGGTCAGGCTGTTTTAAGATTGGGGATCTCTTGCCAGATGCGGCGGTGCATACCTGTGATCCCAGCACTCAGAAGGCTGAGGCATAGTGAGTTCAAGGCCATCCTGAACTACATAGTGATACTCTGTCTCCAAAAAAACTAAACAACAGCAACATAAAAAGACTAGGGGCATCTAAATGGTAGTGCTTTTCCTGCCTTGCTTGATTCTACTCCCACCATGTACATAGCAGGAAGTCTCCCCCACATCTGAGTCCCTGCACCCTCCCTGGCTGGCCAGTTGTGGAAAGTGCCTGCTGGTCCATGAGTTCCAAGAACCATCAGATGAAGCCCTATGTATAGTTTGAGGTTTGCAGAGTATTACAGGAAGAAGAGAGAGGGTGGCTTCCTGTAGCCAAATATAGATGCAGGACAAAGATGGGCTGATGGGTTTGATGGGCCTCCTGTACCACTGATTCTGAAGTCTACACTCAGGATCAACCATCTCTCCATTAATGTCCATGTGCTTTTTTGCTTTTAGTCTTTCCTGGGCATGTCCTTGAACTGCTTTCCAACACTGTAGAAGCTGTGGAAGAGGTGTTCTGTCAAGGCAAGGGCTGCTTTAGTTCATGAAGATCTCTTGACGATTGATTCATTTATTTAACAGAAGTGTACTGAGCAGCTTTTATATGTCTAGTGCTATTCTAGGTACTGGGGACATCGACAAGAAGCACACAGTGCTTGCCCTCAAGAACTCATAATCTTAATGATGGTGACAGAGAGGTAAAGACATGGGCACAGTACAGAGTCAGGGAGACAAACAGAGAGAAATATCCAACCCAGAAAGGAAGAGTCACCTTTCCAAGGCGGAAGAGCCAAAAAGCATTAGGCATGTGAGCACACTCCCTCAACAGGGCAGAGTAGTTTATTGCAGAATGATCCTGCAGATAACAATTGCAAAATCCGAACTCAACATAAAAAGAATCTTTGGGATATACTGGAGGGTGAACATAAGAAGATAAAAACTGAAGGGCTTTGGCCCTCGAAAGAAGGAAACTGCATTAGCTTATGTCCCCGGCCATGTGACTTTGTACCCAAAGTCTACTAGTCCACAAGCAGGGTCTATTTCTCTGTATACTTAGGTTTTCTCTAATTTCAATTGTTTTTAACATTTTCCAGTGTACAAATCTTGAACATGCTTTGCTAAATTTGTTCCTAAGCAATTGTTGATGCTACTGTGGAGTCATTTTTTAATTTTCTTATTGTTCATTACACATATGTAGAAATACAGTGACTTTTGTGCCAGGTCAATTGAAAGGAAATTTTTGTTTTGTCTTTTTGAGAAGGTCTCATTATGCAGTTCAGGCTGGGCTTGAGCTCACTTTGTAGCCCAGGCTGTCTTGAATTTGCAATGATCTTCCTGCCTCAGCCTCCCGAGTGCTAGGATTACAGGTGTATGCCACCATGCCCAACAGGAAATTTATTTTTAAACAAGTGGATTAACTGGTATAGGAACCACTGGATCGACTCAAGGAAAGTAATCCTGGGCCCCAATTTCAACATGGATCATATCCTTCAAGTAACAAATTCTAGAGCAACCCTGTCCAATAGAATCCATAAACAGACTCTGCTGAAAAATGTATACACACTTCAGCAGTTCACCATACTAATAAATGTCTGGAAGCTAATGGCTGCCACTTTGAGCACCACTCGTAATTGTAAAGGCCAAATGTAGCTTGTATGATTAATCTCACGATGTCTCAGTAAATTTAGTATTAAAACATTTGTACAATTTTTTCTTTTCCTAATGCATACTTTTTTTGACAGACTGTATATCAGACACAGGATTTATATTTAGGATATATTATAAAACTTCTAGAAATCAACAACCCCAATCTAATTTTCTAAGTGGGTCATAGATGCAGACGTATTAGAAAACATAAACCTATTTGTTTAAGCACATTAAAATCACAAAGAGATGCTATTTCACTTCCATAGAATGACCAGCATAGAAAAGACTAGTAACACTAGGTGTTGGCAAGAGTGTAGAACAAGCTGTAATTCTTATACATTGTGGTGAGAATATAGAATGGTATGGTTACTTTGGAAAATCTGTTTTAGTTTCTTAAAAAGTTAAGCATATATTCTGGGCATGGTGGTGCACACCTGTAATCCCAGCACTCAGGAGGCTGAGGCAGAAGGATTGCCTTGAATTTGAGGCCAGCCTAGGCTAAAAGTAAGTTTAAGTCCTGGCTGAACTATAGAGCAAGACCTGGCCTAAGGGGGAAAAAAGGTTAGCATACATCTCCTATGTGACCTCATAATTCTACTCTTAAGTATTCTGTTCAAAATCAGTAAATACACAAACCCACAAAGACACATTTCAGTAATGTTCCTAGTGGCTTTATTCACAGTAGTTCCAACTTAGAAACAACACAAATACCTTTTCAACAAGAGAATGAACAGATTTTAGTGTATTTATACAATGGAATATTATTCAGCATAGAAAAAAATAAACTACTGTTACATGTAACAACATGAGTTAAACTCAGAAACATCCTGAGAAAAAGAAGTCAGGCACAAAAGACTATATATTGTATGATGCCATTTGTATGAATTTGAAGAATAGGCTAATGTTTGGTGAGAAATACCAAAATAGATCACCTGTAGCAGGTGGCTATCAATAGGAAATTTAAGAGTAGGCAGAATCAATTAGTAGAAATAGAAGATCAAAACGTTGTTGTCTAAAGTGATAAAAACTGAATGGAAGGATAAAGTGCTCTGGGAAAAGTACATGTTCTATATTTTGATTAGGATGGTAGTTCCATGGGTATACATATTAATAAAAGCCTACTGAGTTTTATTTTATATTTAAGACCTCTGCATTTCAGAGATCTTACTCAGAAATTTTACCCAGTGGTGCTATAGTAACTGAACTGAATAGTGAATAATAACTGAATTGAAGCAAGTGGTATTCATGGTCATAGACTTTCTTTACAAAGTAACCCCCCTTATCTATGGGGCATGTGTTCCAAGACCCCCAGTAGATGTCTAAAACTATAGGTAGTACTGAACCCTTTGTGTTTTTTTCAACATACACATCTATGATAAAGTATAATTTATAAATTAGGCATAGTATGAGATTAACAGCAACAATAATAAAGTAGTGCAATTATAAAAATATATGGTAATAAAACTTACGTGAATGTGCTCTCTGTCTCTCTCAACTGCCACAGGGTGGGTAGTATCCACAGCATGGATACTTTGGATAAAGTGATGAGTCATATCCCCCAGAGGGGGCCTGCATGAAACTTCATTATGATACTTGGAATGTCAACTTACAACTTACAAATTATTTCTGGAATTTTCTATTAGTATTAGACTACAGGTAACTGAAGTCACGAAAGATGAAAATGCAGATGTGAGGGAGTAGTGTACAAATCCTTTAGTTTATCAGTTAATGGGAGGAAGGAAGGGAGGGAGAGAAAGACAAAGAGAGAGAGAGAGAGGGAAAGAGAGAATATTGCACATTTAATGCTTAACCAGACTGTAAGAGTACGAAGATGAACTTTCCTCTGCTTTTAGTGGGAAGAAATGGAGACACATTGCACTGATGTCACCCAGAGATCAGTGAGACAAAGCTAGAACAGGTGGAGTGCCAGTTTAGCACAGTGGCACGGGGAGGCGTCACAGAGGAGCTTTTGTGTCCACTGCCCTGGCTGTGCCCCAGCGAGGGACAGAGCGCTAGCCAAGGATGGAGATGTCTGGGTTTCAGGTCTGCAGTGGTGCTCATATGGAAAAGGAAAAGCAGAAAGCCTGTTTCTCAAAGCTTCCTTGGCCCTGGAATCTGGGAATGGTTTGGGTTCGAGCCATCTTAATTATACTCTTTCTAAACGTCTTAAACCTCTTGCCCCTTGACATTTTAGCTCAGTAAGTTTCAGGCTGCTGGCACTTTCATCTTTGTTCTCAAAATTATCTCTAAATTCTACATAAATGACATAGTGCATGAATATTATATGCTTGTGTAAAACTTTGATCTTCACAGAATAGTTGTTTCCTGAGTAATGACATTAGTTCAGTAGTCTTGTTATTTAACAATAGCAACAAGGCTTCTGAGAGGAATTCGTGTCTGGTGTTAGCCAGGGAGCGATCTGAAATTGCACATCTCAGGTAGCTGCACTGCAAAGCGCCTAGGGTTGCTGACCTCTGAACTCTGATTCTTGATAATTTGGAGGTTAGTGATATAGATCAGACTGCCTGCACCTGTAAGTTGAATCCGTGCTGCCCTGCCCACTAAGAATTTGGTTATAAGCACTTGGCCCTGAGTGTTGGGAAAGAAGAGATTCAAGAACAGGAATAACTGAGAAGATTACGTATCCATGGAACATAGTCTACACAGCCTGGTTTGGGCAGGTTCTGTTCTGTGTTTGGAAACATGTGGAGAAGTGATTCTTGTTCTTGTGGGGTCACTTTATAAAGTCTGGTGGTAAAGGAAGTGGGGGATGGGCTTTTTGGTTTACCCTTACATTCTTTCTTGCACTTATCATACTGAGAGTTACTTTATTCACTCATTCACTCCTTCCTTACCATTCACTGCTAATTTGTTGTTGTGGTGGTGGTGGGGCTTGTTTTTGTTTGTGTTTTGAGATGGAGTCTTGCTGTGTAGTTCAGTCTGGCTTTGAACTCAAACTCATGGCAGTCCTCCGGCCTCAACCTCCTGAGTGCTGGGATTGCAGAGCATTCACTGTTCATTTCTCTCACTCTTGGGATTTATCCTCACTGGTTTCACAAACTGGTTTTGCATCTCAGGTGGGCAACCTGACTGCTCCTTACCGTATACATTGGTTGTATGGGTATACAGTGCTTGCCCTAAGTGATTACACTGCTCAGTTTTGAAAGTCAAGTGAAATAAATGGGTATTGTAGTGCTTTGACAAACAGTAAATGACAAATAGTCCCATAGAGTGTGTTATTGTTCCTCAGGCCAGTGTGATGTACTCCAGGGTTCCTGAGTTTCACTATCATAATGATCCTTGGGAATTCAATAAAAATACTCATTGCTTAGTCTACCTGCAGAGGGCCTGAGTTTCTGTAAGCCAGGAATTTTCACTTTAAGAAGCATTTCAAGTAATTCTGATGCAGCAGGTCTAAGGACCCACCAACATTCACCCATGTATGTGCACAGTGTTGGAGGATTCTTCAGCAAAGATCTTTAGGATAATCCAGGAGCTCTCACCTGAGACATTTGTTGTGAGTTTATTTGTGGATGTTCAAAAGTGATGTCTCTCATTTCTGTTTTTCTGTCTGCTCTTAGAAGGATACTCAGTAGGTGATATGCTGGCCACCTTCCCTACAAAAAACAAACAAACTATGACCCTGCAGGTGAATAAACTGCAATCTTTTATTTTCATTTTCTTGACAGCAACGTAGAGTCTTCAGAGAAGAGATTCCGGATGAACAGCTTTGTGTCAGACTTTGGAAAACCTCTGGAACCAGACAAGGTGTTTTCCCGCCAGGGCAATGACGAATCTAGGTCTCTCTTTCACTGCTACATCAACGAAGTGGAGCACTTGGACAGGGCCAGAGCTTGTCACCAGACCACCGCTGTGGACAGCGATGTGCAACTCCAGGAAGCCATCAGAGGCAGCAGGAGGGCAGAGGAGGAGATGAACAGGCTTATGAAGTTTGACATCCCCAACTTTGTGAACACGGACCAGAACTCCTTTGGGGAGGATGATCTTCTGATTTCGGAACCACCTATTGTTCTAGAAAATAAGCCTGTCTCCCAGACCTCACACAAAGACCTGGACTGAGAAACATTTCGATGTCTTTCTGCGGATGTAGGTTCTGTCTTTATGTAGCAAGAAAGCTCCATTCACCCAACTGTGTACGTATGCGAGAGAGACAGAAAAGAGAGCCTCCCTCAGGATCCAGCGGGAGGTTTTCGTCGTTGGTGTTTGTTGTGCTTTGTTTGCCTTTTAACACACTGGGTTGTTTGGGGGCTTTTGTTATTTGTTTTTTTGGAGAGTATTTGCTCTTATCCTCCTTGTTGGAAATTTGTCCAAACAAGTCAGTGACGATTAGCATGTTGAATTCCAACCTGGCCCTGCCACCCTCATGCTGTACCTTTAGCAAATGGCTTTGCTTCTTGGGGCTGCAACCGTTTTAGTGATCAGTGCTGTGTGGAGTAGGTGATTGATGATCTCTCCGGGCACTAACCCTTGGTGAGCAGATGACTGCAGCCAGGGCAGGCGGAGATGCACATGAAGCAGACTACACGAGGGCGCCACCTCCTGCCTCTCTCTGAACCTGCAATTCAGTCCTTAATGGAGCCACGCCTCAGTGAGGGGATCTTTACACACACAAGACCATGTGGTCACTGTGGTGAACATTTCTTGGTTTTGCTGTAACAGCTTTTCAGATCTTCTCCAGTCCCTGTGCTCTGTCCCTCTCCGAGTGAGTGCCGAGTATTCTGTATCACTTGGCACCTCTGTCCCCAAGAAACGCAGTGAAGGTTGTCCTCTGAATGAGGGGGTATCTTCTGTGTGCCTCCGTGTCGGTGTATCAGTGTCACACTGCCATGCCATTGGTTTTGGAACAAGAAAAATACTACTTGTGGTGCTATCTAAGCAGGTGATGGTCATGTGGCTTTGAGCTGAGATGACCCTTGGGTTTTACATATCACCCTAATGGATTCTCAGGGCGGTCTGGACTGCATTAACATGAGAGCATTACAGAATTAATGCATGAAGAAATCAAACCCGTACACTGGTATTGGAAACAACTTAGTTTGGCACACACAGTCAGTTGTATGCATGGCCAGCTGCTAATCTTTGGCAGGTAATTTTCATTATGAATTTGTTTACCACCTATCTGCTTAAATTACAAAATAAATATATATGATTGCACAGGAATGTTCTCTGGTTCTTTATTTTCAGAATCCAACTTTTTATTTTTTTATTTTTAGACTAGTTTATTTCTGTAGTGCCTCCTAACATTTTTTTCAAGTGGGAAGTGGTGACTGTCATTTCTGGGATCCTGGTTATCACAATCATGCGTGAGATTTTATTTAGGAATTATTCCACCGAAATAAAATCCTTGCGCATATTGTCTTTTAAGGAAAGTATTATTTTTTAAAACTCCAAACAGCAGGACAGAGCATGGGATAGGTTGTGTAATTAGAACTGCTGTAGTAGGGCATGGTTGATACAGGAAATGTCAGCTACCTAGGAAGTTGGAAAGGGAGGATCCCAGGTCCCAGGCCAGCCTCAGCAATGTAGCAAGATCCTGTCTCAAAACACAAAGGGCACGGGGTCTAGTTCAGAGATCCTTAAGTTCAATACACAGTGCATACTAAAACAAAACAAAAAAACAAACAATTTAACAAATTCTTATAAATAGATACATTTTCATGAATATTTTTATGCAGTAGAATAAGAACAAGAATGCAGGTTTTATTCACTTATACTATGAGTATTGTTATGAATCATAATTTACATAACCAAACATAAATGATGGGCTTTTTCTTATTAACACTGAAAGCAATCTTGCCTTTTTTAACAGCAGATTTAGCAGAAAACCAAATGATAGTTAAAAGTTGGCATAAACACTCATGAATATGCATAATTTTCATAACGAAAGGTTAAAAGCAGGGAAGGGTCTAAATGTGCATTCCACATGTCAGGTAACCTGTTACAGTCTGACAGATACATTTCCTGGAAGGTAAGAGATGCCCAGTCTGGCAAAAAGCTGTCATGAGAGCACAGCAGATGGCAGGTACTCCAGGCAATATTGCTTTCCGCACCCACTCCAGACACAGGGTGGATTCTGCACGCACTCCAGGAACAAGGTGATTTCTGCAGGCACTATAGGCACATGTTGGTTTCTGCACGCACTCCAGGCACATACTGGTTTCTGCACACACTACAGGCACATGTTGGTTTCTATATGCCCTCCAGGCACAGGTTGGTTTCTCCATGCACTAAAGGCACATGTTGGTTTTTGCACGCAATCCAGGCACGGTTTGGTTCCTGCACGCTATCGAGGCACAGGTTGGAATCTGCAGGCAATCCAGGGACAGGGTGGTTTCTGAATGCACTCCAGGCACAGGTTGGTTTCCGAATGCCCTCGAGGCACAGGATGGTTTCTGTAGTAAATCCAGGCATGAGTTGGTTTCTCCAGGCACTACAGGTACAGGTTGGTTTCTGCAGGCATTCGAGGCACAAGTTGGTTTCTGCAGGCAAACCAGGCACAGGCTGGTTTCTGCACGCACTCCGTGCACAGGTTAATTTCTGCTCACACTCTAGGCACAGGTTGGTTTCTAAACGCACTCAAGGCACAGGTTGGTTTCTGCATAGACTACAGGCACATGATGGTTTCTGAGGGCACTCCAGGCAAAGGTTGGTTTCTGCACGCACTCCAGGCACAGGTTGTTTTCTGTATGGACTCCAGGCACAGGTTGGTTTCTGCATGACTCAGGCACAAGTGGGTATCTGCATGAACTCCAGGAACAGGTTGCTTACTGCAGGCACTCTAGGCAAATGGTGGTTTCTGTACACATTCCAGGCACAGGTTGGTTTCTGCATGCACTTCAGGCATACGTTGGTTTCTGCACCCACTCCAGGCAAATGCTGGATTCTGCACACACTCCCGGCACAGGTTGGTTTCTGCATGAACTCGAGGCAAATGGTGGTTTCTGCAGGAACTTGATGCACAACTTGGTTTCTGCAGGAACTGAAGGCCCATGCTGGTTCCTGCATGCACTCCAGGCACAAACTGGTTTATACAGGCACTCCAGGCACAGATCGGTTTCTGCACGCATTGCAGGCAGGGGTTCGTTTCTGCACACACTCCAGGCATGGGTTGGTTTCTGCACACACTCCACGTACAGCTTAGATTCTGCATGCACTCCATCACAGGTTGGTTTCTGCAGGCATGTCAGGCACTGGTTGGTTTTTGCAGGCACTAAAAGCACAGGTTGGTTTCTGCAGGAACTAAAGGCACAGGCTGGTTTCTGCAGGCACTCCAGGCACAGGTTGGCTTTTGCACATACTCCAGGCACAGGATGGATTCTGCAGGCACTCCGGGCAAATGTTGGGGTATGTACGCACTCCAGGCACAAACTGGTATCTACAGGCATTCAATGAACAGCTTGGTTTCTTCACGGATTCGAGGCAAATGCTGGTTTCTGCACACATTCCAGGCACAGATTGGTTTCTGCACGCATTGCAGGCAGAGGTTGGTTTCTGCACACACTCCAGGCACGGCTTGGTCTCTGCACGCACGCCACGTACAGCTTGGATACTGCATGCACTCCATGCACAGGTTAGTTTCTGCAGGCACTAAACACCCAGGTGGGTTTCTGCATGCACTCGAGGCATAGGTTCTTCTCGGCAGACACTCTAGGCACGGTTTGGTTTCTGTAGGTACTCCAGGGAAAGGTTGTTTTTTGAACGCACTCATGGAACAGGTTGGTTTTTGCAGAAATCCAGGAACAGGTCAGTTTCAGCAGGCATTACAGGGAGAGGTTGGTTTTCGCAGGCACTCGACGCACAGGTTTGTTTTTGCAGAAACTCGGGGCACAGGGGGGTTTCTGCCTGCCCTCCAGGCACAGGTGTTTTTTTCACATGCATTCCAGGCCCATGTTGACTTCTGCACACACTACAGGCAAACGTTGTCTTTTGCACGCAATCCTGGCAAAGGTTTGTTTCTGCACACACTCCAGGCACTGGTTGGCTTCTGCATGCACTCCAGGCACAGGATGGTTTCTGTAGTAAATCCATGCATGGGTTGGTTTCTGCAGGTATTCCAGGCACAGGTTGGTTTCTCCATGGACTTCAGGCACATGTTGCTTTCTGCATCCACTCCAGGTACAGGGTGGTTTCTGCACACACTCGAGGAACAAGGTGATTTCTGCAGGCACTATAGGCACATGTTGGTTTCTGCATGCACTCAAGGCACACGTTGGTTTCTGCACGCATTACAGGCACATGTTGGTTTTTGCACGCAAACCAGGCACGGTTTGGTTCCTGCACGCTACCGAGGCACAGGTTGGAATCTGCAGGCAATCCAGGGACAGGGTGGTTTCTTAATGTACTCCACGCACAGGTTGGTTTCCGATTGCACTCGAGGCACAGGATGGTTTCTATAGTAAATCCAGGCATGAGTTGCTTTCTCCAGGCACTAAGGTACAGGTTGGTTTCTGCACGCACTCCAGGCACATGTTGGTTTCCGAGGGCACTCCAGGCAAAGGCTGGTTTCTGCACCAACTGCAGGCAAACGCTGGATTCTGCACACACTCCCCGCACAGGTTGGTTTCTGCAGGCACTCCAGGCTCCTGTTCTTTTATGCACGAACTCCAGGCATAGCTTTGTTTGTGCAAGCACTCCAGGCACAGATTGGTTCCTGCACACAATAGAGGCACAGGTTGGACTCTGCAGGCAGTCCAGGGACAGGGTGGTTTCTGAATGCACTCAAGGCATGGGTTGCTTTCTGCACGAGTCCAGGCACAAGCTCGGTTCGGCAGGCACTCCAGGCACTGGTTGTTTTCTCCAAGCACTGCAGGCACAGGTTGCTTTCTAAATGAACTCAAGGCCTAGGTTGGTTTCTGCAGGCACTCCAGGAACAGGTTGGGTTCTGTACGCACTCCAGGAACAAACTGGTTTCTACAAGCATTCCATGAACAGGTTGGTTTCTACACGGACTTGAGGCAAATGCTGGTTTCTGCACACACTACAGGCACTGGTTGTTCGTGCACGCACTTCAGGCACGGGTTGGATTCTGCATGAATCCTGGCACAGGTTGGTTTCAGCATGCATTCCAGGCACAGGTTGTTTTCTGCATGCACTCGAGGCAAATGGTGGTTTCTGCAGGCACGTGATGCACAAGTTGGTTTCTGCAGGAACTCAAGGCCCATGCTGGTTTCTGCATGCCTTCAAGGTACAGCTTTTTTTTTTTTTTACATGCACTCCAGGCCCATGTTCACTTCCGCACACACTCCAGGCAAATGTTGTTTTTTGCACGCAATCCTGGGAAAGGTTTGTTTCGGCACGCACTCCAAGCACAGGATGGTTTCTGCATGCACTCCAGGCACTGGTTGGTTTCTGCAGGCAAACCAGGCACAGGCTGGTTTCTGCACGCACTCCGTGCACAGCTTAATTTCTACTCACACTCTAGGCACAGGTTGGTTTCTGAATGCACTTCAGGCATACGTTGGTTTCTGCACACACTCCAGGCATACGCTGGATTCTGCACACACTCCCGGCACACGTTGGTTTCTGCAGGCACTCCAGGCTTGTGTTGTTTTGTGCACGAACTCCAGGCATAGCTTTGTTTGTGCAAGCACTTCAGGCACAGGTTGGATTCTGCAGGCACTGCAGGCACAGGTTGGTTTCTGCAGGCTCTCTAGGTGGAGGTTGGTTTCTGCAGGCAATCCAGCCACAGGTTGGTTTCTTCAGGAACTACAGGAACATGTTGATTTCTGAACGCACTGCAGGCAAATGTCGGTTTCTGCACGCACTCAAGGCCCAGGTTGGTTTCTCCAGGCACTCCAGACACAGGTTGTTTTCAGCAGGAATTCCAGGCACAGGTTGTTTTCTCCACACACTCCAGGCACACGTTGGTTTCTGCACGCACTCCAGGTACACATTGGTTCCTGCACACAGTCGAGGCACAGGTTGGATTCTGCAGGCAGTCCAGGGACAGGGTGGTTTCTGAGTGCACTCCAGACATGGGTTGGTTTCTGCAGGAGTCCAGGCACAAGTTCGCTTCTGCAGGCACTCCAGGCACTGGATGTTTTCTCCAAGCACTGCAGGCACAGGTTGGTTTCTAAATGAACTCAAGGCCTAGGTTGGTTTCTGCAGGCACTCCAGGCACAGGTTGGGTTCTGTATGCACTCCAGGCACAAACTGGTTTCTACAGGCATTCCATGAACAGGTTGCTTTCTACACGGACTCGAGGCAAATGCTGGTTTCTGCACACACTCCAGGCACTGCTTGGTGTGTGCACGCACTTGAGGCACGCGTTGGATTCTGCACGAATCCCGGCACAGGCTGGTTTCAGCACGCATTCCAGGCACAGGTTGGTTTCTGCATGCACTCGAGGGAAATGGTGGTTTCTGCAGGCACGTGATGCACAAGTTGGTTTCTGCAGGAACTCAAGGCCCATGCTGGTTTCTGCATGCACTCCAGGCACAAACTGGTTTCTGCAGGCACTCCAGGCACAGACTGGTTTCTGCACGCACTGCACGTACAGCTTGGATTCTGCACACACTCCATGCACAGGTTGGTTTCTGCAGGCCCGCCAGGCAAAGGCTGGTTTCTTCAAGCACTCCAGGCAAATATTGGTTTCTGAAGCCTCTCCAGGCACAGGCTGGTATCTGCACACACTCTCGGCACAGGTTGATTTCTGCAGGCACTCCAGGCACAGGTTGATTTCAGCAGACACTAAAGGCACAGGGAGGCTTTTACACGTACTCCAGGCACAGGTTGGATTCTGCAGGCACTCAAGGCACACGTTGGTTTCTGCTGACACTAAACACCCAGCTTGGCTTCTGCATACACTCGAGGCATAGGTTGGTTTCGACAGACTCTCGAGGCACCGTTTGGTTTCTACAGGTACTCCAGGGAAACGTTGTTTGTTGAACGCACTCGTGGCACAGGGTGGTTTTTGCAGAAATCCAGGCACAGGTTTGTTTCAGCAGGCATTCCAGCGAGAGGTTGGTTTCTGCAGGTCCTTGAGGCACAGGTTTGTTTCTGCAGGCACTCGGGGCACAGGTTGGTTTCTGCCTGCCCTCAAGGTACAGGTTTTTTTTACATGCATTCCAGGCCCATGTTGACATCTGCACGCACTACGGGCAAACCTTTTTTGCACGCAATCCAGGCAAAGGTTTGTTTCTGCATGCACTGCAGGCACAGGTTGGATTCGGCAGGCACTCCAGACACAGGTTGATTTCAGCAGACACTAAAGGCACAGGTTGGCTTTTGCACGTACTCAAGGCACAGGTTGGATTCTGCAGGCACTCCAGGCACATGTTGGTTTCTGCAGACACTAAATATTCAGCTTGGCTTCTGCATGCACTCAAGGCATAGGTTACTTTCGGCAGACAGTCCAGGCACGGTTTGGTTTCTGCAGTTACTCCAGGGAAATGATTTTTGGAATGCACTCGTGGCACAGGTTGGTTTTTGCAGAAATCCAGGCACAGGTTTGTTTCAGCAGGCATTCCAGGGAGAGGTTGGTTTCTTCAGGCAATCGAGGCACAAATTTCTTTCTGCAGGCACTCGGGGCACAGGTGGGATTCTGCATGCCCCTAAGGCACATGTTTTTATTTCAACATGCATTCCAGGCCCATGTCGACTTCTGCACGCACTAAAGGCAAATGTTTATTGCACGCAATTCAGGAAAAGGTTTGTTTGTGCACACACTCCAGGCCCAGCTTGGTATCTGCAGGCACTCCAGGCACTGGTTGGTTTCTGCAGGCACTACAGGCACAGGATGGTTTCTGTAGTAAATGAAGGCATGGCTTGGTTTCTCCAGGCACGACGGGTACACGTTGCTTTCTGCAGGCATTATAGGCACAGGTTGGTTTCTGCATGGTCTCCAGGCACGTGTTGCTTTCTGCACGCACTCCAGGCACAGGTTGTTTTCTCCACACACTCCAGGCACAGGTTGGTTTCTGCACGCACTCCGGGCATATATTGGTTCCTGCACGCAGTCGAGTCATAGGTTGGAATCTGCAGGCAGTTCAGGGACAGGGTGGTTTCTGAGTGCACTCCAGGCATGGGTTGGTTTCTGCACGAGTCCAGGCACAAGTTCGCTTCTGCAGGCACTCCAGGCACTGGTTGTTTTCTCCAAGCACTGCAGGCACAGGTTGATTTCTAAATGAACTGAAGGCCTAGGTTGGTTTCTGCAGGCACTCCAGGCACAGGTTGGTTCTGCAGGCACTCCAGGCACAGGTTGTTTTCAGCAGACACTAAAGGCACAGGTTGGCTGTTGTAGGTACTCCAGGCACAGGTTGGATTCTGCAGGCACTCCAGGCACACGTTGGTTTCTGCAGACACTAAATACTCAGCTTGGCTTCTGCATGCACTCGAGGCATAGTTTAGTTTTGGCAGACAGTCCAGGCACGGTTTGGTTTCTGCAGTTACTCCAGGGAAAGGTTTTTTTTGGAATGCACTCATGGCACAGGTTGGTTTATGCAGAAATCCAGGCACAGGTTTGTTTCAGCAGGCATTCCAGGGAGAGGTTGGTTTCTTGAGGCACTCGAGGCACAAATTTGTTTCTGCAGGCACTCGGGGCACAGGTGGGATTCTGCATGCCCTGAAGGCACAGGTTTTTATTTCAACATGCATTCCAGGCCCATGTCGACTACTGCACGTACTAAAGGCAAATGTTTATTGCACGCAATTCAGGAAAAGGTTTGTTTGTGCACGCACTCCAGGCCCAGGTTGCTTTCTGCAGGCAATCCAGGAACTGGTTGGGTTCTGCAGTCACCACAGGCACAGGAAGGTTTCTGTAGTAAATGAAGGCATGGCTTGGTTTCTCCAGGCACTGCAGGTACAGGTTGGTTTCTCCATGGACTCCAGGCACGTGTTGCTTTCTGCATCCACTCCACGAACAGGGTGGTTTCTGCTCGCACTCCAAGAACACGGTGATTTCTGCACGCACTCCAGGCCCAGCTTTGTTTCCGCAGGCACTCCAGGCACTGGTTGGTTACTGCAGGCACTACAGGCACAGGATGGTTTCTGTAGTAAAAGAAGGCATGGCTTGGTCTCTCCAGGCACTACAGGTACAGGTTGGTTTCTGCAGGCATTATAGGCAGAGGTTGGTTTTTGCATGGTCTCCAGGCACGTGTTGCTTTCTACACGCATTCCAGGCACAAGTTGGTTTCCACCTGCACTCCAGGCACAGGTTGTTTTCTCCATGCACTAAAGGCACATGTTGGACTTTGCACGCAATCCAGGCACGGTTTGCCTCCTGCACGCAGTCGAGGCTCTGGTTTGTTTCTGCAGGCAATCCAGGGACAGGGTGTTTTCTGAATGCACTCCAGGCACAGGTTGGTTTCCGAATGCCCTCGAGGCACAGGATGGTTTCTGTAGTAAATCCAGGCATGAGTTGATTTCTCCAGGGACTACAGGTACAGGGCGGTTTCTGCAGGCATTTGAGACACACGTTGGTTTCTGCAGGCAAACCAGGAACAGGCTGGTTTCTACACGCACTCCGTGCACAGGTTAATTTCTGCTCACACTCTAGACAGAGGTTGGTTTCTGAATGCACTTTAGGCACACGTTGGTTTCTGCAGACAGTAAACACCCAGGTTGTCTTCTGCATACACTCGAGGCATAGGTTGGTTTCTACAGACTCTCGAGGCACGGTTTGGTTTCTACAGGTACTCCAGGGAAACGTTGTTTTTTGAACGCACTCGTGGCACAGGTTGGTTTTTGCAGAAATCGAGGCACAGGTTTGTTTCAGCAGGCATTCCAGGGAGAGGTTGGTTTCTGCAGGTCCTTGAGGCACAGGTTTCTTTCTGGAAGCACTCTGGGCACAGGTTGGTTTCTGCCTGCCCTCAGGGTACAGGTTTTTTTTACATGCATTCCACGCCCATGTTGCCTTCTGCACGCACTACAGGCAAACGTGTTTTGCACGCAATCCAGGCAAAGGTATGTTTCTGCTTGCACTGCAGGCACAGGTTGGATTCTGCAGGCACTCCAGACACAGGCTGATTTCAGCAGACACTAAAGGCACAGGTTGGCTTTTGCACGTACTCCAGGCACAGGTTGGATTCTGCAGGCACTAAATACTCAGCTTGGCTTCTGCATGCACTCGAGGCATAGGTTAGTTTCGGCAGAGAGTCCAGGCACGGTTTGGTTTCTGCAGTTACTCCAGGGAAAGGTTTTTTTTGGAATGCACTCGTGGCACAGGTTGGTTTTTGCAGAAATCCAGGCACAGGTTTGTTTCAGCAGGCATTCCAGGGAGAGGTTGGTTTCTTCAGGCACTCGAGGCACAAATTTGTTTCTGCAGGCACTCAGGGCACAGGTGGGATTCTGCATTCCCCTAAGGCAAAGGTTTTTATTTCAACATGCATTCCAGGCCCATGTCGATTTCTGCACGCACTAAAGGCAAATGTTTATTGCACGTAATTCAGGAAAAGGTTTGTTTGTGCACGCACTCCAGGCCCAGCTTGGTTTCTGCAGGCATTCCAGGCACTGGTTGGTTTCTGCAGGCACTACAGGCACAGGATGGTTTCTGTAGTAAATGAAGGCATGGCTTGGTTTCTCCAGGCACTACAGGTACAGCTTGGTTTCTGCAGGCATTATAGGCACAGGTTGGTTTCTGCATGGCCTCCAGGCACGTGTTGCTTTCTGCACGCACTCCAGGCACAGGGTGGTTTCTGCTCGCACTCCAGGAACAAGGTGATTTCTGCAGGCACTATAGGCACATGTTGGTTTCTGCACTCTCTACAGGCACATGTTGGTTTCTACATGCCCTCCAGGCAAAGGTTGGTATCTGCACACACTCCAGGCACAGGTTGGTTTCCACATGCACTCCAGGCACAGGTTGGTTTCTGCCTGCCCTCAAGGTACAGGTTTTGTTTTCATGCATTCCAGGCCCATGTTCACTTCTGCCCGCACTACAGGCAAACTTTTTTGCATGCAATCCAGGCACGGTTTGGTTCTTGCACGCCGTCAAGGCACAGGTTGGATTCTGCAGGCAATCCAGGGACAGGGTGGTTTCTGAATGCACTCCAGCACAGGTTGGTTTCCGAATGCCCTCGAGGCACAGGATGGTTTCTGTAGTAAATCCAGGCATGAGTTGGTTTCTCCAAGGACTACAGGTACAGGTTGCTTTCTGGAGGCATTCGGGACGCACGTTGGTTTCTGCAGGCAAACCAGAAACAGGCTGGTTTCTACACGCACTCCGTGCACAGGTTAATTTCTGCTCACACTCTAGGCACAGGTTGGTTTCTGAATGCACTTCAGGCATATGTTGGTTTCTGCACCCACTCCAGGCATACGCTGTATTCTGCTCACACTCCCGGAACAGGTTTGTTTCTGCAGGCACTCCAGGCTTGTGTTGTTTTGTGCACGAACTCCAGGCATAGCTTTGTTTGTGCAAGCACTTCAGGCACAGGTTGGATTCTGCAGGCACTCCAGGCACAGGTTCGTTTCTGCAGGCTCTCTAGGCGGAGGTTGGTTTCTGCAGGCACTCCAGCCACAGGTTGGTTTCTGCAGGAACTCCAGGAACATGTTGATTTCTGAACGCACTGCAGGCAAATGATGGTTTCTGCACGCACTCAAGGCACAGGTTGGTTTCTCCAAAAACTCCAGACACAGGTTGTTTTCAGCAGGAATTCCAGGTACAGTTTGTTTTCTCCACACACTCCGGGCACTCGTTGGTTTCTGCACGCACTCTGGGCACAGATTGGTTCCTGCACACAATCGAGGCATAGGTTGGATTCTGCATGCAGTCCAGGGACAGGGTGGTTTCTGAGTGCACTCCAGGCATGGGTTGGTTTCTGCACGAGTCCAGGCACAAGTTCGCTTCTGCAGGCACTCCAGGCACTGGTTGTTTTCTCCAAGCACTGCAGGCACAGGTTGATTTCTAAATGAACTGAAGGCCTAGGTTGGTTTCTGCAGGCACTCCAGGCACAGGTTGGGTTCTGCAGGCACTCCAGACACAGGTTGTTTTCAGCAGACACTAAAGGCACAGGTTGGCTGTTGTAGGTACTCCAGGCAAAGGTTGGATTCTGCAGGCACTCCAGGCACACGTTGGTTTCTGCAGACACTAAATACACAGCTTGGCTTCTGCATGAACTCGAGGCATAGTTTAGTTTCGGCAGACCGTCCAGTCACTGTTTGGTTTCTGCAGTTACTCCAGGGAAAGGTTTTTTTGGAATGCACTCGTGGCACAGGTTGTTTTTTGCAGAAATCCAGGCACAGGTTTGTTTCAGCAGGCATTCCAGGGAGAGGTTGGTTTCTTCAGGCACTCGAGGCACAAATTTGTTTCTGCAGGCACTCCGGGCACAGGTGGGATTCTGCATGCCCTGAAGGCACAGGTTTTTATTTCAACATGCATTCCAGGCCCATGTCGACTACTGCACGCACTAAAGGCGAATGTTTATTGCACGCAATTCAGGAAAAGTTTTGTTTGTGCACGCACTGCAGGCACAGGTTGGTTTCTCCATGGACTCCAGGCACGTGTTGCTTTCTGCATCCACTCCAGGCACAGGGTGGTTTCTGCTCACACTCCAGGATCAAGGTGATTTCTGCACGCACTCCAGGCCCAGCTTGGTTTCTGCAGGCACTCCAGGCACTGGTTGGTTTCTGCAGGCACTATAGGCACAGGATGGTTTCTGCATGGTCTGCAGGCACGTGTTGCTTTCTGCATGCTCTTCAGGCACAGGGTGGTTTCTGCTTGCACTCCAGGAACAGGGTGATTTCTGCAGGCATTATAGGCACATGTTGGTTTCTGCACGTAGTACAGGCACATGTTGGTTTCTACATGCCCTCCAGGGAAAGGTTGGTATCTGCACACACTCTAGGCACCGGTTGGTTTCCACATACACTCCAGGCACAGGTTGGTTTCTGCCTGCCCTCAAGGTACAGGTTTTTTTTTCATGCATTCCAGGCCCATGTTGTCTTCTGCACGCACTACAGGTAAACTTTTTGGCACGCAATCCAGGCACGGTTTGGTTCTTGCACGCCGTCGAGGCTCAGGTTGGATTCTGCAGTCAATCCAGAGACAGGGTGGTTTCTGAATGCACTCCAGGCACAGGTTGGTTTCTGAATGCCCTCGAGGCACAGGATGGTTTCTGTAGTAAATCCAGGCATGAGTTGGTTTCTCCAGGGACTACAGGTACAGGTTGCTTTCTGCAGACATTCGAGACATGTCGTCATCTAGTGCGACGGGGGCCCTGGGTAAGGGTCTCAAACACTCCGGGACACAGGGGATGCAGAGCCAGAACAGCAGATTAGCCTGCATAATGTGACTTTATTTTTTTTTTTTGCGGTACTGGGGATCGAACTCAGGACCCTGCGCTTGCTAGGCAAGCGCTTATTCCACTGAGCTATATCCCCAGCCCCAATGTGACTTTATTGAAAGTTTCTCTTATATCATTCAAAGAACAATGACTTATTTACATTATCATCCTTCACCCAGTCACCCAAGTCAAGCTTACACAATCTTGAGGCAGAAATGATCAGCAGATATGATGTTCTTGCTAGTGTACACAATTCTTAGAGAACATAGCTTAGCATTTGTAAATTTGAACAAAACAAGATAATCAATCTCTGGAAACTACTTGTTCCATTTGAGCTTATACAAAGGCCTCTTCCTGTTTTGCACCTAGCAAGTGAACTAATAGAGCGTGAGACCATGGGGAGAGGGAGCCTGCTCTCTCTCTATAACTCTAGTCTGCCAGAGTTATTTAACCCTTTAGTAAGCTCATCGTTCTTCTTGCTTTATAAGCACAACCAGGGGGCCTTCTGCCTATATCACATTTCCCTCTTTTTTATTTTGTTTAAACAACATCGCCTTCCAAAGAGTATATATTGATTGTTGAGATGGTTTAATACAAATTATATACATAAGTATTAAAATGATTATTATAAGTATGAGAACAATTCCTACTCCTCCAGCGGTGTGAGATAGACTCTGAATCAAGCTTTTAGGGTCCATTCCTTCTAATTTTTTAAGAAACATTTCTGCTAGTTGCACAGAATCATCATTAGTAAATTTTCTTCCAAACATTTCATGTATATTTTTCTGTAATTCATTTATTTGATATACAGCTGTTTCATTTCCATCTAAGTATTTTTCAATTACTTCCCACTCATGTTCAGAAGAGTTATATGGAATATTTGTTACACAAAAGGTAGTCGAGTTCCAATCACAAATTAATTGGAGCCTATGTTCAATTGTATGGATCTTTTTTCCCATCCAACAGTCTGCTGTAATATATCTATTTGTGTTTGCAATCGTGTGTCAATTTGTGCTTGTGATATCCATAATTCATGAGAATCTTTATGCCATTGTTCAACGAATTGTTTTGTTTGTATAGAAGTGTGTAAGGCAATACCAGGGACAGCCGCGACAGTGGCAACTGCCATTAAACTAAGAGTAACGGCAACTCTGACTCCCATCATTCTCTTTGTCCTTTTAACAATTTTTTAAAATATTCTAAAACAAGAGAATCGATAGGATTCTGAGACCTTCTCGATGTAAGTGAACAGGTAACCATATATGTGCTTTTTGTTGTACAATCATAAGAGAGTATCCTTCTTCCCACGGTATAGATGAATTAATACAGGAATATAATCGACATTTAGTACAATTGATCATATCAGAAAATGTAAAATTTCCCATTGAAAATAGATAAGGTAATGGAATACAAGTAGTAATATTTGTTACAGAACATTGAGTAAAGGTGTAATTAGCATAAGATTCAGCCGTTCATCCATAGGATGCATTAAACATATACACAGATTTCAACGCAGCGGCAGCCTTCCAGAGATGCGATTGTACATGGTCAGGAAGTTCCAAAGAAGCTATAATAGGGTCTGCGATTCCACCGTCTCCCCATAACATCAACTTAGAATTAGTTATTGTTTCATTCCATTGATCCTGCTCCGGGATTCTAGTAGTATTGGAGAGATCACAATTGTTAATCCACTCAGAACAGTTCTTTAAAAATTGACCATATGGTCCCCACATTACAAAATGGTCTTTAACCTTCCCATATTTCCCAAGGCATTTTCACCAAACTAAAGGTTGATAGTGAGGATTATTATAAGTAAAATCGGGGCAGGAGGGATAAACATTAGAAACAGGATAAGTAATATTTTCCCATGTCATATTGATGGACCAAGCAGAAATCCTATGTAACCTAGTTCTTTCCAAACTTGTGGCATTAGCATGAAGTATCCAACGCTGCCAACCCATCTGCAGACAAGGGGGCTCCCCTAAGCATAAGACAGGTCGGCGGCCTTGGTAGGTCAAATTAAATATGGCTCCATCATCTTTATTAAGATAGGTGAGATTATGATTTGGTGGGGACACAATAGGGGGAGTGGAGTATAATGAGATATCAATGTCTCCCCATAATACTGCTTCTAGTAAGGGAGGATTTGGAATATAAGCCCAATCCGCTGTATGATTTACCTCAGATGCAGAAGAAACAGTGAGAAGGGCACACATTGCCAAAAATAAGTTTTCTACTGTCATATCTTTACCAGTTC
>PVLD010000213.1:0-12730 GCA_004027595.1 Dinomys branickii
TTAGTTTATATTCCCACCCTCGGGTTCTTACACCAGTGATATAATACGTTGCCTGCACATGTATCGCTGATTTATTTCACTTATGAGTATGGACTCCAGTTTTGTCCACTTGCCTACAAAGTTCCCAAAATTGTCTTTCTTTATAGCTGAATAATATTCCATTGTATAAAAATGCCACAATTTTTTAATCCAGTCTTCATCTTCTTCTTTTATACTTTTATCAAGTGTGCTTTAGTACCTTGCCCACATTTCGCTATCGTCTATGGCATTTGGAGTATGCTTTACCGTGATTGTGAAGGACAAAGCCTGATGTATTGCCTTTGCTTAAAAATTGCCCCCCTCAGATCCTGTTCATTTACAGCCCTTGAACTTTTCTAAATGCTAGACATTTTGGCTTTGTTCCCCAAAAACGTATGTCAGTGGCAATGTTTCTTTACAAAACAAAGTCATACACCAGCACTTAAAGCATAACACATTAGCATTTTAGTTGAAGAGGGAGAGAGCTTTGCAATTAAGCGAGAGACTCTAGAATCAAGAGGACAAGAGTCAGATGCTGTCTCTATTGCTCAAAGCAATATAATCATAGGAAGTTACCTCCTTTATCAATGTCTAAAAGGAGGATAAAATGCTATCAATAACTTTTGAAACTGTGAAGAGTCTGTTCAAGCACAGTAAAAATTATATAGCACATTACAATAGCAAACTACTTTTACAGTAAACTCACTGTTCACCTATGCCTTTCCATCACTTTGGTAGGCACAGCAATTTTTACATTATTTTTGCACTTTTTTTAATTTTAGGAAATATATTCTGCACTAGAGTGGCAATGAAGGGATAACCAAACTTTGGAATCTAAGAGATTTGGGGCAGATTCTACCACTCAGGTTTCACATAAAGTGTGCATTTAAGTTATATAAACTTTCTAAACTTAGTTTCCTGTTCTTTAAGGAGCAGTTATAACTTGAAAATAAAGGATGTTGCATCCAGGATCTAATTAACTGATATATGCTCAAAACATATTTGAGGTTGGTCACAAAATACAGTGAATGTTTAAATTTACCACTTTCTCATGTGCAGTTCTGGAAATTCTCATTCATCAGTGTCTTTAGTTATGCGATGATGACTCCCTCAGTTGTCCAGAAACTATTCAAAATTGTCACCTCTTGTAGTTATTTTGACTTGGAATGGGAGACGAAAGTATACAGTGAGGAAGGTGAAAAAGGACACACCGTATTTTTTTGACAGAAACTGTCATAAATGTTTTGATTCAATTCAGGATTTCAAGGAAGCCATGAATGATGCTCATGAAAGAGAAATTTCTGAACGGCTTCAGAAAGTGGCAGGAATGATGAGAAGTGTGACTGAAGGGAAACGTATTCTGAGGGAGATTAATGACAAGGTGAAATAAATATTTTTAATTTTTAATTTAAATATTCACCATAGTTTTAGACCACACCTCTTAGTATGGCTTATGATTTGACCAAAGTAGATCAAATGTAGAACTCCGTGTTTTATGTGGAATACCGCTAGTTGTGGATTTTGTGTGTTTCATGTAAATCCAGCTCTCTCCAATTTAACTTTGTTTTTAACAGAAGCAATATGGGCTGTATCTTAGTGGAATCTGATGAACTCTAAACTACAAATACAGACAAATATCATGATGCTCCCTTTCCATATCCCACCTCAAAAGTGTTTCTTTCAGCTGCCAAGAGCTGCCAAGCAACAGCTATTTTTTGCACCCAAAGAAGACAACCAATAACTGGCTAAGGAAAGGACTGCAAGGCCCCATATCATACTTAAGTCATGGGCAACTTTGTAGGGCCATTTCAATTCCATGGGATACAGTCCTCTGAGTGCTATCTTGTCATCATAGGCAGATAGCTTCTTGCTTTGCCCCACATACTGTCCTCCTTCCCTACAGGTGTATCTCCTGAGGACTCTCCAGTAACCCTCTGCACATAGACCCCTTCCCAGAGACTGCTCCAAGGAACACAATCTACAGTGCTCCATAGTTTGAAAGGCTTTAAAGAAGTGAAGCATTACTGAAATATTTCTGACCTATCCAGGCAATGGAAAAATTCAAAGTAGAGCCACTCCAAGAACTTTATCAATCCTTTGAAACCCATACGACGTATCACACAAGCATATGAAGGTGCATCCACATTTCAGAGTAATTTTCTACAGTAAAATTTCTGGATTGACTATTATAATTTTACTTTTACAATTACCTAGCTATGATATAATTGATAAAGTTTATTTTTAATAACTTTTCCACGTTTGGAAGAGTAAAAAATTCTTGCAAAGTAGGAAAAACGTGTCCACTAAAGTGTTTTCAAATGTTATAAAATTTTTATGAATACTAAATTTAAAAATTAATGAAGTTGATACAAGGTGATGTCTTGCAGACATTTAATTAAACATTTATTCATTTTGATTTTGTGATTTCCTTTTTGTACTAAAGCAAATAAATTTAATTCTAAGGGTTCAAATTTTATATGAAGCTTTTTGAAAATCTCATAGACCATTGAAAATTTCAAGGTACTTACAAACATCTGAATAAAACTCTGGTATACAGTTACAAAAGACAAGGCATAAACATTTTCCCTTTTTCCTATAACTCTTCTTTATAGGTTAGTTTTAGGCCAGTACAATCTTAATTGTTTTATTTTAAGTAGATTTTTATTCAAAGCTCACTAAGTTTGAGAAAGAGAGAAAAAGGTACAAACAGAATATTTTAACATAAAATTAATAGGGAAAATGAAGGTTACTCCCTTTCACAGGAAATGTTCCATTTCCTGCACTTTTATCCTGTGTACATAGCCATATCTTTTTTATAACTGCATACAATCAAATGTGACTAGTCTTTCCATACATAATAAAGTGATATTTCACATAGCACCCTAATCATGACATGATAGAGTATAGCTAAACACATGTGCTCACCAATCTTTATATGACACTGCTCTTTATTAGTCTCAGAAAATTGGCTCTTTAAGTCAATTATTTTAGATCTCTATGAACACAAAATATAAATCAATAGATACCAAAGTGTGTGCATGGGAAGAAGAGAGACAGAACCTGAGAGCCAGAGGAAGAAACAGACAGAGGCACAGAGAGAAATGTGGTTGAGTTCTGCATTATCACTCCGTGCACTCAGAGGCAGGGCTTTGGGAATGTGACTGCGTGATAGGGGTGGTATACCAACCTGGGGGTTAATCCACAGATCAGTTCTCATCTAAATGTGCTATGGGGAGCTGGGGATATAGCTCAGTGGAATAAGCGCCTGCCTAGCAAGCACAGGGTCCTGAGTTCGATCCCCAGTACCGCCAAAAAAAAAAAAAAAGTGTATCTAAATGTGCTATGGCAGGTGGGCCCTCCTCAGAAGCATTGAATCACTGAGGGTGTGATCTCAAAGACATCTTTCCCTCCACGGATTCCCTTTTCTCTCCCTTGTCACTGGCCACAATGGCCTGAGCAGCTCTCCACATCCAGATGCTTCCCAGGCTCTTACTGCTCTGGAGCCAGCCAACAATGGACTAAATAATGAGAACCACAGTGAGCCTCTCTGCCTCTAAATTGTGAGTGTCATGTACTGCATCTCAGTGATGAGAATGTGACCAGGACACATTCCACTACTGAAGAAGGTGGTCATTGTTGTGAATTCTTGGTCATGTCATTTAGAAGTTTTGGGAGCTACACTTGATCTTAGGCAAAAGGCCAAGAAGCAATGGAAGCTTTTGGAACTGCTTTGTGGGAGACTTTAAAAAGTCCTGAGATGCCAGTTAGAGAAGCCAGAGGATTCCATGAGCCATGATAGAAGAGTTCGGTTGGAATTTAGAAGAACAGAATGCTAACAGAAGTACAGAGAGTAAAGGCTAGATTTGGGAGGTTTTAGTTGTAAAGAAGGACCCCAGCAGCAGTTGAACTCAACACCATGTATTACGCTCTGGTAGAACGTGTCTATATTGTGCTCATGTCCTGAAACTTTCCCAAGGAGTGTGATTTAGGGTAGTGGGCTAATCATTAATCTGGTGGAGAAAATTTTTAGGAAACCCAACATTCAAACTGTGGCCTATGTCCTGCTGTTGGTTTTTAGCCAGGTTTAATCTGAAAATCAGGACCAAAAACACTTTCTTAAACAGTTTTCAGTTGTGTGCAAACTATCTGCAAAGTTGGTGACTTGGAGTGTTTAGTTGCTAAAAGATTAGTATTAAAAAGAAACCAAGTACTTTGCATCACAGTAGGAAAGGTGCCTCGAGGCTATCCCAGGAATCACCAAGATAACACCAATCAGAGGCTCAAAGAGGAAAAGCTTTAACACTTTAATTAGCGGGATTCCCCTGGTTCCCAGCTCAAAATAAGAGCAATCAAGAGAATTGGTTCTTTGGGACTCATTTCACTGTGTTTAGCTATCCAGGCACTCAGAGGTTGCTGCAGCCATGATCTCAACAGCCCCAGCTACTGCTCAAAATGGAGTCAAACCTTGGAATCATCCACATGCTATTTGTTTTAAAAGCATGGAGAGTGCAGGGCTTGTGGGATCAGAGGCGCTTTCCCACAGATTTCAGATGAAAGCCTAGGTCAGTCACGCAGCCCCTGGCTAGGAATGTGTGAAGCAGCGAGGATAACGGTGAAAGCGCACTGGAGACTCCATGAAGTTAGGGAAGCCAGGGATTAGGGTCATCTGCTGAGCAAGTCTTCAGGCAGTGAACAACACCAGCGCAAGGGCCAAAGCGCTATAACAACCAATGCCATGGGGTCAAGCCCCACCCTACCCCAAGCCCCTTCAATATCTCACAACTTGCCTCAGATGCTTACCTGACATAGAATTACAGTACTTAAAGTTTTCCCTACTGAGTTTTTGTCTTTCATTAGGCCCATCCTTCCCTATCCCTTCTACTTCTCTCTTTAGGAATGGGAATGTTTACCTTGTGCCATTGTATATCATTAGTATTTAACTTGGTTTTGATTTTTATATTTGCTCGCATCCAGGGTTTGCACTGAGTCTCACAGGAGACTTTGAACTTTTCAGCAATGATAAACTGTCAAAACTGACAACTCTTTGAGGCAGACTAAATGTGATTTGCATAAGAGATACACATGAATGTTCCCCCCAAGCCTCATGTGCTCAAAGTCAGGGCTTTTGAAACATGATTTAATTGTGGAGGCGCTGTACTCATGCCCATGCGTGACTGCACAGCTGAACATCCTTTTGGGAGGTGTGGCCTGGTGGAAAGAGCCAGATATCTGGGGGCATTGCCCGGAAGAGTGCACCTACCACCCAGCTCCTCCTTCTGTCCCTTCTTGTCCACCATGACGTGAGCAGCTCTTCTCCACCAGACCTTTCCTCCAGCAGGCCCTTCTTCCACACTGTTTCTTCCTTGGAGCCAGCTGACCATGGACTGAAAGTATGAGCCAAAATTAACTTTCCCTCCTGTGAGTGATGAGTATCAGGTACTTGGGGGTATTTGCAGGGAGCTGCTAAATCAGCCATCTATTCTTTATATTATTTGCTCTAAGTCACCAAAGAAAACAATAGGAAAGAATTACTGTATTAAAACATTGGTTTATCAAGTTCATGGACGATAACAACACCGCCAGTTGTCTGAACTAGTGCTACTACTTGCAGAAACTATGGAGAAATATGCTCCACTAGTGATTTTTGAATAAGACAATCTTTGTTCTTTGTCACCAATATCTCCTCTGGTGTATGTCATGAAACAGTGCAGACCTTTTCTAAAAACTCAGAAGAGTCCACACATTAAATTGCAATTCTGCTTCCTCAAAATTAAATCATACTTTGATCTAAAATGTATCATTAAAAATCCTTTTCATAAGGATGAAATAAAATATTAGCCACATTAAAATATAAAACCAATGTTGATTTATATTTCACTCAAAATACATTCAACCAAATGGATAAAACAGCAAGCAGGTGAAAAGTACTGACTAAACTTCAATATATGATCATTTATCAGAATTTTGCAAGCATCAGTGCATCCTAGCACCGTATCTTCTAGACATACTCATTGTTTGAGTGAGTAACCACCAAAATTTTCTTACATGTGAATCAGTGTCAAAGCATTTTCAATGAAATTGGCTATTTACAAATTCTCACATGCTTTTCCCATGCCCCATGCAACTTTTCATCTCTTTTCAATTATTCCTTGTAGAACCTTCAGTATTTCAATAATCAAACTATTTATTCTATTGAAAGGTCAATAATATCAACATGAACTATATTTTAAGATGTAGACATCATTTCACCATCAAAAGTAGTGAATTAATGTCCTTAGAGTTATTTAATCTCTCAGTTTGAGTTTTATCATTTGTAGATAACTGGTATTTGTGGGATTAAGGATTTTAAAACAGCTTGTTTTTAATGAGGGCTTAAATGTATCACCCTCTATGATATGTACTTGATAAAGATTATGTCAGTGAATTCTCACTTCTCTAGAAAAATAATATCATTTTTATTCCTTAGATACTTTGTGTGTGTGTGTGTGTGTGTGTGTGTGTGTGTGTATGTTGCCAACTCTTCTTAACCTTGGTTGTTAATGTATTCATTGAAGTTCTCCAGAAAATAGAAACAATAGGATATATTTATATATGAAAAGAGTAATTAATTTTTAAAAATTAAGTTGATTATGGGATCTTGCAATTCCAAAATCCATATGGCAAACAAAAGATTGTATATTTTAAGAGCTGACTTTGCATTTTGATGGTAAATATTAATTGCAGCTAAAATTATACCCTTATAGTAACATCTAGTCTACAATTTCACAAAACAAATACATATCAAACCCAGCTAAACTGACACATGAAATTAATCATCACAGTACATTTGATTTAAGAAAAAAGCCTCACATTGTCCTATTTCATAGTCTCAAAGATATTATTCAAAGCTAGAAAATCCATATTCCCATAAATATTTGACTATTATGTAGCTGGAACACACTGAAAATGCCTTGCTCAGTTCTTGTTACAAAATGTGGATAAGTAAATTTTGTTTGAGCCTAAGTTCTATTTAAGTTCTGCACAGCTCTGATGAGAAATCTAAACCTTGTTACTCATTATTGTTTTTCTTGCTCTTTCTCCTCCTTGGCATCCTTCTTCGGTTCCTTTGCTATAATTACTTCTAGTGATTTTATAGTTACATTTTTGGAAAGCTATTCTTCATGTTATTCCAAGTTTTCCATCTTTCAATAATCAAAACCAAAAATGTCCTACATGTGCTATTGGTAGACATCTCTTGAGGTTGCCCACGAGTTTTTCATATGTCTTCATACATTTTTACATCCTCTTTTTCATGAAATGTCCTTCCATTTTCTGATTCACTTTTAGTGTGAAATCAATAGGAAAAAGGAGGACGTGTAATGAAAAATGTGACTCCACTTAACTAACATAGTGTTCAAAGTATGGGCTCAATAACAGAAGGTCAATCGGTAAACTTAATTAATCACTTCCTGCCTAAGAGTTTTCATCTGTAAAATGAAGATAATTATGGTAATATAAACCATAGGGCTGTAGTCACTATTGAATAATACAAAGTTATGTAAATATAGAGAATGTGCCTGGCAAATACACGGTACTTAGCAGATGAAGCAACAGTTCTATAAGAGTATAATTAATGTGGTACAAAACACAATTTACACATTTCTAGTTCACTGCTCCACAAAAGCACCTTATTTTAGAAAGATACTAAGAAGTCTAAAAGAAGTAGAAGAGGGTGCAGCATGCTGTGTCCAATGATTTTTAGAATTTATCCTGATACAAATAAGAGACAATGTTCTGTCTGTTCTAACTGAAGACAAAATGAGAAAAGCTGTATGTGTGTGTGTGTTACTGACTCTTCTTTCTTGGGAAAGACACTCATCCTGACATCATAACCACACTGAAATTTTTGTATTAGAAATTAGAAGTACTCTGGGCTCTACTTTTGACTCTGTCACTTACTTGGTTGTCAAAGTGGAGCAGATGCTTAGCGTATAAAATATTTTACTCACAAAATAAAGATAAATGTGAAAATTGAATTTTTCACAAAATGCCAAAATGCAAGGCTTATAGCTCTACTAGTGAAGTTTTAATTAGTAAGAGCAAAATTATGTTCCTATGGATGAACCCAAACATTTAGTCAAAAGTGCACACTACATTTAAAAAATGAATTTAAAAGACTATAATTAATCAAGAAAAACCATACAGAGTATTATGGGTTTGGAATCTTGTTGAAATATGTGAAATAGAAAAGAATTTACCCTCGACTTTCATATCCTTACATATTAATCCCTTCAGGTTTTGAATAGATGTGAATTATTGAAATAGACTTGAAATTACTAAATCAAATGTTTTAATATCAATACCTACCTATGCTCAAAGAAAAATGACAATGGAAATGTGTACTCATTTATCACCGTTATATTTCCATATGTGTATGGAAAAATAGGAGCAAAATTGCACGTTATTTCTTACAGAAGTACCAACTCCTTATGTAAAGTTGGCTTGATGAAAATCACTGTGATTTATTCCTTGACAAGTTAGCAGTTTTGAAGTACACAAATTGTTTCTCCAACTGCTATATAAATCTAGATAATCAGGAAGAGCCAAGGCATAATCTACCTAATTTAAGTCAAGATTTCCTCGTAAATAAACAAGATGCTGAGAGCGATAAAGCTCTGCTGGTCTCCTAAGCTCTGCTGATACTTGACATATGTGACTCATTCCCCAAGGACCTCATCAGTAGAAGAAACTACTAGGGAAATGTTTTACAATAGAAGTAAATAAGTCTATTTACTTTAAACTGTATTCTATGATAGACAACTGAGAGAAAAGCTTTCCTTTCCTTTTTAAAAATTTTTATGGGATCTTTTTCTCCAGTGGTGAAATCATAAGCAGTAGATGATCCTTAATATAACATTACACAACCACTAGATGATAGAATCTGGCATGGCTGGAGTGAATCCATCTTTACAATGCTCCTCTTTCAAGGCTGCTAGGGTTGGTTTTGGATAATACTTGAGCTTTCCATATGATATTTAGAAATATGCACATTTCTTCTGCCTTCACACTAGCAGTACGCCATTTAGAAGGCCATGTTTAGAAGGAAGTGTGTTTGTTACTGTATTGATTACTACAAGAACCAACACGGTTGGCACTTAAAGCATTTTGGTAACTTTGTTGCCTTGATGTCCTGCAGAAGCGACTGGGACTGGCCATCTAAGATTGCAACTGAATAGCTATGGTAGCTCTGTGATAGCATTTACTGCTTTCAGACTGTGCTTACTCCATCTGTTAGGGACATCTTCAACATATATGCCTTCCAATTCGGCCTCCTCTCACAAAGGTGTACACTTCTCTCTTATGTTAAAACAACACTAGTCTTAAGGACCACCAAGTAATAAATATATGGAAGTTGGATTTTATGAATACTATCATGACCAATTTTACACTATCTGAATGCTTTTTTGTATTTTCTGATTCTTTAATAAACCTTTACTAGTTAATAAAAAGAATTCTATTTCCACTGTGAAAAAAGTAAATTTAGAGACCTTTTCATTTACCAATAGTATTTAAGTATTATAATATTGTGCATGAATTAATTCTTTCCTTGGGTATTTAGAGTTCTACCTTGAGAAAGCTTTTTCTGATTATGTAAATATTTTTAAACTTTTCATCAAGTCTTCATATATGCTGTTTGCTTTTAAATTTAAGAGGTGCTTTCTATTTTACTCTGTACATACAAAATTCTACTTAAAAATTGAAGAGTAACAAGTTATCTACCCATTACTTTGAAATTATTAAACTCTGCCAAAATATTTTCCTATTAAAACAATATTATGTAAAGCATAAATTGCAAGACAAAGATGAGGGAAAGTATTAAACCTAGTATTCCTGCTAGAAAGTGTTTAAAAAGACAGGAAAGCAGTTATTAAATACTGGATGGTAGTAAAGGTCATAAATTTTAATGTAGACTGAAAGATCATCACTTATTGCTGATGGGAATGTAAAATAGCATAATTTTTCAAGAAAACTGCAATTTCATAAGATAAAATATACAATTAGTATACAACTGAGTAATTGCACACATGGGGAAATATCTGTTGGAAATGTAAATTTACGGTTACAAGAAAACCTGTACATGATCTTTCATAGATGCTTAATTTGTAACCGCCAAAAATGGAAAATAACCCAGGTGTCTACTTTAATAGGTAAATGTTTAAACAGGCTGTGGTACACACACGACCTGGGCTAGTAGTCTTCAGTAATAAAAAGGAGCAAACCGCTGATACATTCTAAGCAAAAAAAGGAAGAGAAGAAAGAGGATATATCCTTAATCCACCTATGTAAGACTTTTGAAATGAGAAAAGTATAGATCTAGTGAGCAAAGTAATAGTTGCTAAGAGTTAGGGACAAATATTCAGAGGAAGCGAGTGTGATTAGAAGAGCAACATCGGGATGCTTGAAGTTATGAACTTTTCTGCGGTTGACTCTGGCGTCATACTGAAAGTACCCATGTGATAAAACTGCTAGAAATGAATCCACACATAACAGACAGAAGTAAAAGGAAACAGAGTCTCAATAGGAGCCCTGGATTTTGTCAGTGTTAACAATCTGGTTGTGATTCTGCATGACTAGTTCACAAGATGCTACCACTGAGGGAATCTAAGTAGGGTTCACATAAGACTTCTGTGTTATTCTTTCAATTCAATGCAAATCTGTAATGTAACAAAATCACAATTTTAATTTAAAAGATTCAGATGTTTTTGTTGCTGTTTTTGTGTTGTTTTGATTTCTTCTCTGTTGGTGTTAGTTTTTTTATCTTTACAATAAAAAATTTTATTTTTAAAATAATTTTTAAAAATTCAAATGTTTTATAGCAAATAATCCAATGGTGTGTTGAAAATATCCCTGAGAACCTTGAAGTACAACAATATGCAGAACATAAGCACTGCCACTCCCAGTGAAGGCGGGAAGAGAAGAGCATGGCAGGAAGAGCGCTAGACTAGAGCTCAAGGCGTGTTCATGCCTAAGAAACTCTGCCCTGTAACCCAATACCTACAGTATGAAGAGCGTGTGAAATGATCACTAAGAAGGCTGAGGACTCCAAAGGGCAGGAGCACACAAGGGCAAAGAATTCAATCACAAGTAGTAACATTTGAATACTGAATTATTAAATCACACATCTGGAAACAGTGTTGGAAATTCTTGAGTTGAAGTTTTGGAAATGATCACCACAGAATCATTACTTTTCTTTGAAAATTCAACTTTAAGGAGAAGAATAAACAATTTCCTATCTTCTCTGCAAGCTTAAATTGAGTTAATGCTGGAGCACTGTAAAATATCGGAACATATAACTTTGGAATTAATGACTTTTCAGTATTATTCATCCATATATAAGATGAATCATCCATATATAGGGGTGGATGTCCTTAACATAGCATAAGAAGCTACCATACACACACAGGGGAGTATTCCTCTTGCCAAAGATAGAGCTTTGTCACTTATAGGAAAACGGATGCACCTGGAGACCAGAATGTCGAGTGAAATAAACCAGACACAAAAGCTTAAACATCTCATCATTTCTCTTATATGAGAAACCAAACCCATAAATAAAGAACAAAACAAAAACAGATAATAGAAAATAGGGAAATGGATCTTTCTAAAATGGGAAGGGTATCAAGGTATGGGTGGGAGGAGGGGCAGAGGACAAAGGGGATGAAACAGGTAGAAGACGAAGTGCACACACGCGTCAACCCCACACGAACAGCGTAAGCATTACGTGCTGCACACATGTGACAACTGAGAGAAAACTGCTATAATGAGACACATTGCCCTGACAAAGGTTCTGAAAGATTTCATTAAATGTTTGTCTCAGTAATACATAAAACAATTTTCTGTGATAAAAGTCACTGACGAATAAAAGAAAATACTGCAAATTGGGGTGTATTGCCCTGAACGGAGTGTATAAGTGTAATTTAAATTTGTCCTCCATTATATTCTTATTTTTAAAATTTGTATATAGATTTTTATGAGTACATTTTTCAACACATTGTGGGGATTTGGCATGTGTACTTACTGCAACTTCCTTTCCCTCCCCATTTACTCCTTTCTTTTAAGATCTCCCATCAGTGGAAAAGCAACCCAACCGCTGAACACATATAGAAAAAGACATCTGTACTGAATTTTGAATAGGAAAAATTCCTGAATCATATGCATAAATGAGCTACCTCTTAGGAATATAACAGCCGTCATAACCTCAACTTCTTTTTCTGTTTAATATATATTTGGTAATCAGTAAGTAATTTCCAAATGTACCAAAGCCAAGAAAAAATAATGAGAATTACCAAAAAAAAAGCAAAAGCAGACCAAAAATGATAGAACCATCAGAGTTAGCAGCCATACACTTTAAACTTTATTTAATGAACATTTCTAAAGATAGATGGAAGCAGAGAATTTAAGCAGAGAATTGGAATAAAAATATAAAGAAGCAAATGAAAATCCTAGAAATAAAATCAAAATCCAGAACTCATTAAATGAGTTTAATGTTAAATGATAGCAGAAGAGAGAATTCATAAATTTTAACACAAAAGATCTAATCTAAAGCACAGGAAAAATATAACACATAAAAGAAAATCTTAGGGTTATATGGGGCAGACTGAAAATATCTAGCATATATACTATTAGAAACACAAAATGTAAGCTAGGTGTGGTGGCGCACGCCTGTGATCCCAGC